>LZPO01027595.1:32168-46810 GCA_001675575.1 Neotoma lepida
CAGATTTCCTGGACATTTCGTGTTATGACTTTTTTGGCTTTGGTGTTTTCTTTGACTGACAAATCTATTTCCTCTATTGTGTACCTCTACATCAGAGATTCTCTCTTCCATCTCTTGTATTCTGTTGGTTATGCTTGCATCTGTAGTTCCTGTTTGTTTACTCANATTTTCTATATCCAACATTCCCTGTTTGTCGTCTTCATTGTTTCTATTTCACCTTTCGTGTCTTGAACTGTTTCCTTCACTTGTTTAAATGCTTTTTCATGGTTTTCTTGGGTTTCTTTAAGGGATTTATTGATTTCTTCCAATTCTTATTTGTCTTTTCCTCAATTTCTTTAAGGGAATTTTTCATTTCCTCTTTAAAGGTCTCTAGCATCTTCATGGAGTTATTTTTAGNGTCTCTTTCTTCTGCTTCTTCTACATTGTGATGTTCAGATCTTGCTGTTGTAGAGGGGCTAGGTTCTGGTGATGCCATATTGCTCTTTATGTTGTTGTATGTATTTTTGCACTGGCATCTACCCATCTCTTCCTCCAATAGGTACAAGAGGTGCCTGTGTCTGAGCAAGCTGCTATTGATCCAGGCTATACTTGCTGTGTCTGTGTCTTAGGGGGCAACTCTGGGCCCAATCTTAGCTCTTGGTCTAATTGCATCAGGCAGGTTCTGTATCTCAGGGAGCTGCTTTTGATCCAATCCAAGCTGGCTGATTGTGTGGCTCAGGGAGCTACTCTTGCTCCAATGAGAGCTGGCAGATTCCAGTTCTCAGGAAGCCAATATGGTCGCAAGGGGGTGGTTATTGGGGTAGNGTGTGGGTCTTGTAGATTGCAGGGTCCGATGGAGGGTTTTGTTGGGGGGGACTGCCCACAGAAGTTTTCCCTGCTGGCTGGCAACTCTTGGTCNAATGCCCTATATTGTTTCTTAACCATTCTAATATAAATAAAAACAGAGAAACCTCACAAATAAGAATAGAGTATAATGGATTATCACAAGGCACACAGCACCCAAGTTATAATAAGAACTTTGCTAGCCATCCCAGAGCCCCTCCCTGAGCCCCAACCTAATAACAGCCTGCCTGNGTATCAAGAGTTACTACTATCCTGACTCTCAATTGCTCCATTGGGGTTTCTCCATAGCTTTCTCATACGTATTCCTTGTTGAAGACTACAGTCATAGTTCTCCACACGGGAGGAAGGAAATCTAGATGTCACTGACCTAGTTAATAAACCTCCTACTTCCAAATTAAAATGGAAAGAATCAGAATCTATTTATGAGGGTTGGTGAGATTGCTCACTGGGTAAAAGTGGTTGCCACACAAGCCTGGTGACCTCTGTTTGATCCTCAGAATTCACGTAAAATGCTGGAGGTAGTGACACATGTCAGTAATCANAGGACTCCATAGCAAGATGGGAGTTGGAGGCAGGAGAATGCACAGGAATTTGTAGGCCCACTACATGGAGTACAGAGTGGGACAGAAACAAGAGAGACCCTGCCTCAAAATAAGTGAGAACTGACTCCCAAAAGTTGTTCTCTGACAACCATGTGTGCTATGGTATGGAATGAGAACACTCATATTCACACACACACACACACACACACACACACACACACACACACAATGTATATGGTGAGAACTGATTCCCAGTATATCAAGGAATAACATGTTCTTCTATTTTCTTATAGAACAAAGTACTGATGTAAAATATCATATAATAATCTAATTTTATCTCCCTTAGAAGCCACAAGCTTTGTCCTAGGTGCTTAAATATTTTTTTTTCTTTTCTACTAAAATCAAGTACCTTTACTTCCAGGGACCAGCCTCAGNAGTTTTGCGAGTACTGAAGGAGAGGGATATCTTGGTAGGTGCAAGTGAAGACTCAGACACGTGTGCTAATGCAAGCTGACGAGTCTCATCAGGTCTCAAGAGTCTGGGTTCTACAATGCTCTNCTCTCTGCTCTCTGCTCTCAGTTCTTCTGCTCTTCTGCTCTTATCTCTCTCTCGACCTGATTCAACTCCAGTCTTTTATTGTGTAATATCATGAGGAAAATGGGGGATGAGATAATTCAACAGATGATTGGATTTTTTTTTTCAAATATTCAGAAGTTTTTCTCAGAAATCAGCAATATATACCCATGTCCCTTACATAGTTTCCCCGGGCAAAGAGCCAAAGCCATTTCTGCTTAACTTTCAAAAATTACAAATATCTTTTCATCAGAGGTCAACTGACCCAGAGGTTCACTATGTGCAGTTTATCAGAAAAGAAACAGAAATACAAGCAGTGTGAGACAGGCAAGTTCTTCTTTCTTCTAGACTCCAGACTATGACATTTTATTTATATCTTTAGCTTGTGGGGTCTTGCAACTCAGCAAGAGCTCTCTCCACAAAATTTTTGCACTTTTTGTTTTTAGTCTTTCTTAAGCATTCCAATTGCTCTTTAAGATCCCTTATTCTTTCTTCCTTTGGTGTACACTGCCAAGGGAGGCCTGGGACATGTCTCAACCATTGCTTCTGTCCTCATGGTATGCACCTTCCCAGTTCTTTTCCTCTCCCTTGCTAGCCCCCAAGACCTGCCCTGGGGCTAAGCCTGACCAAAGTCTAGCTCCAAGAGTGAAATGAAATGTCACTGCCTATGGTTGCTTAGCTACCAAAACTGTGTATAAAGGCTTCCCATACTTATAATTTGTCATTCCATCTATAAGTCACTCCATCCTCCACCTTCTGCTACCATCCTTCCTTGTTCCAAATTGAATCTACTTTTAGTTTTTCTCTGGAAATCACTGATAAGGCAATAGGCATAGAGTTGAATTTCACATAATGATAATATTCAACTCAGTCTGCCTATGCACTGCAGCCCACATACCATAATTTATTACATGACATTTAATACAATTATTCCATGCTTCTAAGCCTCTTCAGGCTATAGGGTTTTTCCCATGACTTGCATAACAACCTTCACTCCAGCCTTGGTAATTATTTCTGTATCATTGATAGTCACATTGGTATCATCTATATCCAATTTCATGGAAAACACCACAGGGGAAGGAAAAAAGATCATGAAGAATAGATAAAATAGAAAGATTACAAGAACCAGTAACAATTGGATGGATGAGAACATGACATGCATGTGCCATAAAGTCTGGCCTCAGGACACAAAGGTTGTTTCTCCCTGGCCCACAGTTGGCAGACTTATCAGAGTGTCCAGTGCGGTATGCCTGGAGAGGGCAATGTCCTCGATCACAGGTTCTTCCATCCGGGACTCTTCTGGCAGCACATTAGGCATCTTGAATGCTGTCTCCAGCATCTCCCCCTTTTTGTTTTAGTTGGAGGGTCTGAACATCCATCACAAGTGATGAAACAGCAGAGCATAGTAGTCCTAAGAGATCTGGAAAGAGAANTAAAATAATTAAGAAAAATCCACCTGTGATGGCCACATTATAGATGAAAGTATTCCAATTAAGGTNACTGGTATAATCTTGAACAGAGGAGGCAAAGGCTGCTACAACATCTTCAAGGGAAATAGTGCCCACATGAGATTTACTAATTTCAGAAATCTGATGGTGCAAATCAACAATATCCAGAGAAAAGGATGAATGATTCCATACTCCTAAAATATGCTTTTAAATAGTAGGCCAATCATGACGAGTGGCATTATATGGAAGAGGAGTGACACAAATNCATTTAAAAGTAGAATGACATTGAACTGAGAGTCCAATTTTAATATTCTGTATTTCATNTCTGATAAAAGAACAGCTTCCTCTAAGGCATTCAATCTATCCTCTAAGCCTCTNTCAATNCGTTCCTGAATCAAAAGTGTTACACTAACATTTCTAGANAGTTGATCAATGTGAGCAGCAGAATAAATCTCCTTAACCAAGGCAGTAGTGGAAAGTGCAAAGGAGGAAATAATACCTATAAGAGCTGTAATACCCAAAATTAAAGCAGCAACAAAACATTTAGGTCGAAAAAGCAAAGAAAAGCAGCCTGATGTAAGGCCTCCAATCCCAAATTAGCAAACCAGGTGCCATTAACAACCACTGGAAGAACATAAGGAGGTTGGCATAAAATAAGAAAAATGCCCTTAGANGTGGCCGAAAGACAATTAGATAAAACACAATTAATACAAGAAACATGATATAGGCCTGAAGAATCCACACCCAGGGTCAAATGTCCATGTTGNCCAGATGATAGGATGGAGAAAGGTACGCCAACACAAGCCTGCACAGGGGCAGAAGTTTGCTTAACACTTGAGCGTGGCCTCACCAAAGTAACCTTATGGGTGGCTGCAAACAATCTATATAAATCCGGTTAAACAGGAAAAGATTGCAAAGGAGAAAAAGGTTAAAAACAGGTGAAACCCAGCCAGGTGAATACCAGGCATTAGCAGGAAAATTTGGCAGCTTTGAATCACATTTTATATATCGAGACTGAGACAATTCAAATATAGGGCTCATAATCAAATATAGGGCTGCTCACAGACCAATCCTGCAATCCAAAATCAGTAACATTAACAGGGCATAGGGCAACAGGTTTTATTTATTTATTTATTTATTTGTTTGTTTGTTTATTTATTTATTTATTTATTTATTATCAAACCCACAAAAACACCATAAAAGATAACCATCATCAGGAATTTTGGTCCAAACAGTCTCCAGGTCTTTAGCATCCATGCAGGGCGGTAACCTAGAAGGGAGAGTAGAGGGTAAGGTAGAAAACATGGAACCACTAGGCTCCGGAAGCAACAGCTTCAGAAACCAGACATCGCAGCTCCCCTCTGATGTCGAAACTGGTGATGGCAAATCTGCGATGAGCTCGCACTCCTGCAGGCGGAAGCAACCTGTGTGTTCCAAACCCACGGAGAAGCAAATGGGAAGAAAATCTGCTACTCAGAATAATTATATCCTATAATCCTTTTTTATCTGAAATAGGTATTACTTTCTCCACCCAACAAATGAGTATTGTTAGAGGTAACTTTAATAGGACCATCCTTCCGTGTAGCCGGATGAAACAGTGACGGATCAGGAAAATAAGTCCAATAATGAGCTGTAAAAGAAGAATTAGAGGAAGAAAACAAAGTATCAAAAGAAGAAACAGCAAGTACCTGTAGCATGAGAGGAGAAAATACCAAATACCAATAGCCAAAAGAACGTTGAGATGGGTAACCGGAAGCGCCAAACTCTCCACATTGCACTTAGCCTGTGTAATCAAGGCAGAAAATTGATCAAGAGTAGGCAAAGTAAGAGAAGAACTACAGCTTCGCTGCATTTGCAGTCGACCAAAAGCAAGAGTCAGGTCTTTGTCTTCTTGTCGGGCAAGGTCAGGAAGCAGATTTAGATGTATNTTCCTGTGGTGGTGTTTGTGGTTGGGCCGGAACTTTCTCCGCTTTAGGGCATGTCTGCTCAGTGTAAGGTCTAATGAGACAGTCTGGGATCCAGATGGGTGACTCGGCGTCCTGGGTAAACACACAAGCATATCCCCTTCCAGAGGATAGCAAAACATCTGTCCCTTTCTATGTTGAGGAAAGCGCATCCTTCCATTTAACGAAAGGTTTTGGCACAAAATTGGATCTCCAATGTTTCTCCATAGTAGAAAGTCCTGCTGAATCCTTATTCAAATAATTTAAAACAAACAAGGCATGATTCAATAAGTGATGTGGAGACAGATATTTTAAATCTCCTTCTTGTAATTTTTGTAATTTGAATCTTTAACATTTGATTAGCTCTTTCTACAATGGCCTGTCCCTGTGGGTTATAGGGAATGCCAGTCGTATGCTTAATTGAAAAGGTGACATAAAATTGTTGAAAAGCCTTGGAAGTATAGGCAGGCCCATTATCTGTCTTAACATGTTTTGGCATACCCATATAAAAAAGGCTGCAAAGAGATGTTGAACCACATCTTTATAAGCTTCCCCATTTCNAGCAGAAGCAAACNTAAGTCCTGAATAGGTATCAACACAAACATGTACATAGGACAATTTACCAAAAGAAGGAACATGTGTAACATCTATCTGCCAAAGAATCTGAGGCAATAGTCCTCGGGGATTAATCTCTGTTGACAAAACTGCCTGGTGAGCAGGACAATATGGGCATGTCTTCACTATTTGTCTGGCTTGTTCCCTAGTCAAAGAAAATTGATATCTCAGGGCTTGAGAATTTTGATGATGCAGTTGATGAGAAGTTAAGGCTTCACTATTTGTCTGGCTTGTTTCCTAGTCAAAGAAAATTGATATCTCAGGGCTTGAGAATTTTGATGATGCAGTTGATGAGAAGTTAAGGCTTCCTGCACAGAACCAACAGTTAAAAGAGTCAATTTGTCAGCTTGCCTGTTACCTTCAACTAAGGGTCCAGGTAGCTGAGTATGAGCCCTTAAATGTCCTACAAAATAAGATTCAGATCTTAATTGTATCAAACTCTGCAATTGCAATAACATTATTAATAAAAGATTTATCCATATTAATATTAGCAGTTTCAATATTAGGAAACAATAAATATAATGGGAATCTGTATAAAGATTAAAGGGATCTGAACACAACTCAAAGGCCTTTATAACAGCAAAAATCTCAGGCTTTTGAGCAGAGGAAACATCTGTCTGATAACTATAAAACACACCATTAATAATAACAGCAGCTTTACCATTAGGAGAGCTATCTGTAAAAATAAGATTAGCTGTTTCCAAAGGCTCAAAAGAGAATTTAGAAGGAAAAATAATGGATTGCATTTGCAAAAAAAATGCAAAATAGGATCAGCTGGTAAATGATAAAGCAATTTAACCAGAAAAGGCAACTAAAGAAATTGCAAAATTATCTGAATTAGACATCAACCAATCAACCTGCTCTGATGTATAGGGAATCACAATAAAATCAGCGTCTTTACCCATAATTTCCTTAAATCTTTTTCCACCTTTCATTATTAACTGTGAGCAGAGATCATAATAAGCAATCAAAATCCTGGATCTTGAAACTGGCAAATGGATCCATTCTAAAGGGCCACGTTCCTGCCAGATGACTCCTGTAGGGGTAAATCTGGTTCGTAAAACAATTAATCCACAGGACAAGGAGGGATCAAGTCTGCAGATGAGCTGATTATTCAAGGCCCGTTGAACCAAGTGTAAGGCTTGTAGTCCCTCAGGAGTCAGTATTCTTTTAGATCTAGGATTAGCATCTCCTTTAAGAATTTCAAACAAGGGTTGCAGTTGGCCTGTGGTAAGTTTCAAATAGGGTCTCACCCAATTAATTTCTCCTAAAATTTTTTGAAAATCATTAAGTGTTTTCAGAGGTTTGGTATCCAACTTAAGAGGCCTATATACAATAACATCCTCTGTTATAATTTGTCCTAGATAATTATAAGGAAGATCCTTCTGTATCTTATATGGGGCAACTTTCAACCCGTATTTCTGCAATTGCTCCATCAGAGATATTAATGGTCCTTCCAAAACATCCTGAGTTGGTCCTGAAAGCAAAATGTCATCCATAGAATGACAGAGGACAACAGGGAAAGACTCCCTAACTTCTTTTAAGGCTTGATCTACAAATTTTTGACATAAAGTAGGAGAATTCTTCATACCTTGAGGCAAAACTTCCCACTGATGTCTCTGATAGGGTATCTGCAAATTTACTGTTGGCAAACTAAAAGCAAATATTTTTCTATCATCAGGATGCAAAGGAATAGTAAAAAAAAAATCTTGTGAATCTATAATAATAATGAAAAAAATTTTGGAGTAACACTGGGAGAGGGGAGGCCAGGTTGAAGAGCCCCCATATTCTCCATAGTAGCATTAACCTTTCTTAAATCCTGTAACAATCTCCATTTTCCCGATTTCTTTTTTATTACAAAAATGGGAGTATTCCATGGGCTAGTGCTTTCCTATATAGGGGCCACTGATCGACCCAGACAGGGTCATGCGACCTCCAGGTAATTTTGTCAGCTGTGATAACAGCAGCCCCTATGGAAAAGGCCGACAGCCAAGTCCATACCTATCCATCTTCTATGCCACAGGAATAGGTTCTGTTCTTCCCTGTAAATTTTTACCCAGCCCTTTTCCTGACTGAAATCCCATTTTTTGCATTTGTCGCAAAATGGGGTCAGTTGCAGAAATTAAATAAGTGCCCGTTTGATCTAAAATGTCTCTTCCCCATAAAGTGAAAGGAAGAGATAGGACCACATAAGGTTGAGAAGTTCCTGCAGTTTCACCATCTCTCCACTGTAAGATTGCAGCACTTAGGGCTACATTTGTAGCCTGGCCCACCCCAGAGAGGGAGGCTGCAGTGGACTGAAGTGGCCAAGTAGAAGGCCAATCCTTAGAGGAGATGCAGGAAACATCAGCACCTGTGTCAGGAAGTCCACTCATCTTTTTTCCTGCTACTTCCGGTGTTTTTAGAGGCCTTTCTTGTTTTATTTTCTCTATCCAAAAGACATAATCACTGGAACCAAACCCAGCATTATTTCTAGGTTGTTGAGTAATATCAGTTCCCCGGAAGCAAAAGTAGTTGTGCTATTCTCTGTCCCTTATGAATCATAATTGTTTTTAAATTGGGTTGAACCATTATTTGTAATTCTCCTGTATAATCTGAATCAATCACTCCAGGTAAATACTTTAATTCCTTGCGTAGAAGTTGAACTCCATTCCAAAATTAGACCCACTGTCCCCTCCTGCTGCTACTAAGGGGAAAGCAAGCAATTTCTCCTCTCATGCTTTCACTCCCTTACCTGCTTTCCACAGACAAGAACGAGGCTCGGCTCGGTTACTGCCAGGTCCTTTAATTTTTACTTTCATTTTTGGTGGTCGCCATAACGGCAGCAGTCTAGGTTGTGGTATCTTTCAGCCTCTTCCTCTAAATCAAAGGCGTCCCCTGGGTCTAGAGACTCATNGTCACCCTCGAAGGCTTCTGAATCTGAATCAGAACTGGAAAGCTCCACCACATATGCCCTTTTGTCTACTTTTTTCTTATCTCTTTTACCCTTGACAAGTGGAATAACTGTAGAAATTTCTCCCACTGAGGCAGAAGTTGACGATATTTTAGTTTCAGTTAAAGGAGCCACCTTCCCCTCACATACAGAAGATTGCCCAAAAGTGGGAAGTTCAGGCAGTTCTGAACGAGTAATAGCCTGTTTGACAATAAACCAATAAAGTAACGAATTTTCAATGATTTCAGAATCCTCTGCATCTTCCTTATGCTCTGCCATCCAGGTTCTCATATCATATCCCACCTTTTTACCATAAGTGGCAATCTAAAGTTCCCTCATCTGGGAGCCAGGGACTAGTCTTTCTAATAAAACTTATGAATTCTTCCAGACTTCCCTTTTCAAATTGTATTCCTTTCTTTAATAAGAGCTTCTTAAGGATCTTCTTATACATACGATCACTAGTAAACTCTATTTGACCCATCTTAATTCCTGTTCACCTTTCTCAGCCTTAATCTTTGACTGAGGGACCCCAGGTGTCCTGAACAGGTTCCTACAAGATTGAAAGCAAAGTACTTACCCTTGCTGTCCTTCAGGCCCGCTACATAGAGTACACAGTGGGACAGAAACAAGAGAGACCCTGCCTCAAAATAAGTGAGAACTGACTCCCAAAAGTTGTTCCCTGACAACCATGTGTGCTATGGTATGGAATGAGCACACCCATATTCATACACACACACACACACACACACACACACACAATGTATATGATGAGAACTGACTCCCAGTATATCCAGGAATAACATGTTCTTCTATTTTCTTATAGAACAAAGTACTGATATGAAATATCACATAATAATCTAATTTTATCTCCCTTAGAAGCCACGAGCATTTTGTCCTGCATGCTTAAATATTTTTTTCTTTTCTACTAAAATCAAGTATCTTTACCAGAATGCCTATGGCTGTTATCTTCAATATTTGCCACACACACACACACACTGTAAGACGAATCTTAAAAGGTCTTATTAATAAAAAACTCAGGAGTCAGGTATTAGGGTGAATACTGAAAGATCAGAGAAGCAGAACAAGCCACAGCCAACCTCACCTCAACAACTCCTCAGCTGATCTTGTTTCCTCAGACTGCAGGCTTCTGAGTCCTCACCCGAATGAATCTCAGCTCAACTGCTTAAAAGCTTCTAGTTCCTAGTCCTCATGCCTTATATACCTTTCTGCTTCCTGCCATCACTTCCTGGGATTAAAGGTGTGTGCCATCATGCCTGGCTGTTTCCAGTGTGGCCTTGAACTCACAGAGATCTGGATGCATCTCTGCCTCCCAAGTGAGAGGATTAAAGGTGTGTGTGCCACCATTTGCTGGCCTCTATGTCTAATCTAGTGGCTGTTCTGTTCTCTGACCCCAGATAAGTTTATTAGGGTGCACAATATATTGGGGGACACAATATCACCACAGCACACACACACCATGCATGCACACAACAATAAGTATATCTTAAAAATAAAAATGAAGACTAATTTTGAAATATATCCTCATATTCCTCATATATTTTTTCTTAGCTTCAAGTAAAAGGCAAAACAACAATGAGCAATTCATTGGCTATAAGTCTACCACAAAATGCCAGTCTTTAATTGTCTTCAATTTATTAGGGGGGCAGGGGAAAGCACTCCTTGGAGATAAGACTCCAGCTATGAGATAGGAAATGTACAGGAACATGTTACAATGCCAGACAATGAGAGTGTTTTTAAAAACTACAAATGGACAAGAGTTAGCTGACAAGACTCAGAGCCAGCTTAAGAAGACCACAGAAGATAATAGAAGGTTCATTCCTGCTGAATTCCATGTGCTAAAACCCACCAGGAGTAGGGTTGGTCCTGCCTTCAGACCACACTAGAGCTGTGTTGTTCACCCAAAGGCTTCTGGCTTTCTGGACTGAGAGGCTACGATGAGCTTCCTCAAATGGCCTCTGTATGGGGAGGGCTGGTCTAAGGAATCCTGTCCCCCATTAGTGCGAGTTCTATTGAGAGTTCTGTTTCTAGAGGAGGCCAGGACAAGAACTACTGGAACTTTAACATCCTATTTTGAAACTCAAAAAAATTGTAGTAAATAAATATCAGTGTATCATACAATCTCAAAAGAGAACCAGAAATCGATGCCAGCCAAGACCAAACACAGCCCAGAATCTTTGCNGAAGGACTTGAACTCATTTCTAATCCAGTCTGGACCAGCTGCCAAATGCCAGAAAAGACAAAGGACACAGATTATGGTGACTGAATCACAAGGCACAGTTGTAAAGTCCAGACTGTGAGAAACTTTGCCAGTCACAAGGTCTATTGTTAAAAAAAAAAAAAAAAATGAGCACAGAGAGAAACCCCACACACTGAAAGAGCTGATTGAAAAGCAATGTATATGATGAGAACTGACTCCCAGTATATCCAGGAATAACATGTTCTCCTATTTTCTTATAGAACAAAGTACTGATGTAAAATATCATATAATAATCTAATTTTATCTCCCTTAGAAGCCACGAACATTTTGTCCTAGGTGCTTAAATATTTTTTTTCTTTTCTACTAAAATCAAGTACTTTTACCAGAATNCCTATGGCTGTTATCTTCAATATTTGCCATTTGTCTTTCTAATCCCTTCTGATTTGTTTTTACTTCCTTCATTTCCAGCTATTGTTTATGTGTTCTTGTATTATGTTTCTAATTTCTCTTCATTTCAAAATCTCCAGGTCCCTTTCATTTCTAATCTTCTTTTGAATTTTGCTCCATTTCTTGAGGCTTTCTAACTCTAATTAGGTTTTCTTTCACGTCTTGTATGTTACAATAGTGCTTTGATATGTGAAGTTATGCTGCTGACTTCTGAATTTCATTNAAAAAAAAGGAAGAGAAAAAAGAGTGCACTCCAAATGTTACCCTTACAGGTCAAAAGTTAGGCACATCCAAAGTTGTATTTAGAAATTTATAGTTTAAATGCAAATATTGAAAAATAGAAAAGCTGTATAGGAATTAGTGAAACTTCTTTCTCAGAAAAAGAGCAACAAATAAGACTAAGNTAGTGATCCCAGCTGTTCAGGAGAATGATGCAAGAAGGTCACAAGTTCAAGGCCAGCCTGGACAACTTAGTGCAGCCCTATCACTTAACTTTTTTTTGAAATTTATTTACTTTTACTTTCTTTGTATTAGTGTTTTGCCTGCCTGTCTGTGTACNGTGTATATACCTGGTACCCAAGGAGGCCAGAAGAGGGCTTTGTATCTACTGGAACTGGAACTGTAGACAGNTGTGAGCTGCCATGTGGTACTGGAAATTGAATTTCGTTCCTCTGGAAGAGCCACTAGTTAGCACTCCTAACCACTGATCCATCTCTCTAGCTGATTTCTAGGCCTTCAGAACTGGTTTGTAGGAGGAATGTAGGAAAATTTGGAGCCACAGGCTAAAGAAGTCCTAGAATACATATACAGGGGTCAGGAATAAGAACTGTGGAGATCGATCAGAAGAGAACGTCAAGAGAAATACCAGCAGTATAGTCCAAGCTCATGAGCTTGAAGGGAATAAGGACCANACCAGGAACTGGACTAGAGGCCATTTGTGTTGCACTGTAGCAAAGAACATGGCTGTGTTCTGAAAACTTGGGTGAGGCTNAATTCAAAAGGCATAGACTAATTTGTCTGGTGAAGGAAATTCCAAGCTAGAATAACATTCAGGCTCTGGAATCATTATTGCTCACTTTATTATAAAGATTTACAATAAGAGAGAGCAGACAGTGGAGCCAAAAGATTAAAAAATATTCATGTAGCTCAATGAGTAAAGAAGTTTGAACCAAACAAAAGATGGAGGCCTGGCTCTAAGGACAGATCAGCATTGTTAGAGAGATTATTGTCATTAATGGAAAACAAGGTACTTTGCACTAGGACAATAGAAAAGGTACCCTGAGGACAAGACTTGACCCATTGAAAGCTCTACTTTATAAAAATACAAACCCATTTGAAAAATTTTCATTAATAAAAAAAAGCATTTAACATATCNGTTGAGACTGGGTTCCACAATTCTGCATTTTGATTGGTTGTGGTTCTCTATAATGGTCTCTGTCTGTTGTAAAGAGAAGTTTCCTTGGTGAAGAGTGGGGACTATGATTATCTATAGGTATAAGGAAAAATATTTAGAATGTAGTTAGGGATTATGCTGGTTTAGGAAAGTGGTGGTTGTAGATTCTCCTTCAGGATCCATAACTTCACTAGCCCAGGGTAGTTGGCTAGGTTTCCAGTATCAGGCATGATTTCTTCTTGTTGAGCAGGCCTTAAGTTCTATTAGAGAGCTGTTGGTTACTGCCAAGGTATATGTGGCCACTATTGCGGTCTTAGGTTTATCATACCATTCTCATCATTGATATGGTTCACAGGCATCATCAACTTTTGGTTGCTTCTCTCCTTTGGACGCTTCCATGGTGCCTTCTGTTACCATGAAATCTAGTCCTCAAGGAGGAGGCTTTCAGGTCAGTTCCAACTCAGGGTTCTCTGGGCCTTGTGTCCAGAGTACACAGTGTCTTTANCAATCGAGACTTACCTTCCACCTCTAGGGGACCCCCAAGGGTAGCAACAACAAATTGTAATGTTTGGGGAGTCACTTGGACAACCCTGACCAACAACTCAAAAGAGGATTTCTCATACCTGGTGTTGGGGTTTTTGACCTAAAGCTCAGAGATCACTGCAGAATTGGAGGTGCATGGGTAGAAAGATTCTAAGAGCCAGAAGAACATGGAGTTTGCTAAGAGATGGTGTCTCCTAGGAATGTCAGAAGCTACACCCATAAGCTTTCACNAACGTGATTGATTAAATATGAGTTGAACAAGGACAACAACAATAGGCAAGCTGATGTGGGCAGAGGAGAGCACCAAAGACCTCAAATCTACACAAAGAACAACAGGAAACAAAGAAATGTTGAGAGAACGAGTCTTCCCCAGAGAAACACACACCAGTTGATTATCCAATACCAAATTGTCATCCCCCCAAATATGCATACTAGTAACATTATATAGACTGAGCAGGTACTCATGGATTTAGGAGTGTGTGTGTGTGTGTGTGTGTGTGTGTGTGTGTGTGTAACAGCAATTAATGTAAAAGGAGGCCATGAATTTGAAACAGAGTAAGGAAAGGCATATAGGAGAGTTTGAAGGAAGGAGGAAAGGGAAGAGAAAAATGATGTAATATTATTATATTATATTATTATATTATAATTATAAAATTATATTATTATATATAATATATTATATATTAAATTTATCATATAATATATATTATTATATTATTTTTATATTATAATCTCAAAAGTAAAAGAAATAGTTTTTAAAATAATACACACATATATCTATATCTAGATAGGTAGATAGATAATAGATAGTTAGACAGACAGATAGATAGATGTTCTTTGAAATACTAAAAGAAAAGTATTTGAACAAAGAGAGACTCTAAGGCATCCTTCTTGAGCAGCGTTACCGAGGTTCAGAGATCCTGTGGCTGTGACAAGATAAGTTGGCACCATCCATGAAGAACTAATTTTTGTAAATGTGAAAGATGCAAAAATGAGGGGTTCACAGAGACTTGCACCAAAGTTCAGGAAGCTGCTGAGGCCAGGAAGTACGTAACAGGGTTGAACTCCCTAAATGAATTTCCTAAGCAGGCTGTGTATGGAGACCCTGGGATATAGAAGATGCCAAGAACCTGGGAAGACTCATT
>LZPO01027595.1:76943-89535 GCA_001675575.1 Neotoma lepida
TTTTTATTGCTTGAATGCCAGAGGCATCTTGCTTGTGTCTTCCAGGAAGGATCATTGGATGGCTACAGTTTTGACAACATGCACCACCAGTGGCTTCTGCTGGCTGCATGCTTTTGGGTGATTTTCATGTTCATGGTGGCCAGCAAGTTCATCACGTTGACTTTTAAAGACCCAGATGGTAGGTATGCTTCATGGCAGAATGGATTTGTGGATAATGGAATCCTCCTGCGGCACTATTCCCAGGCACCGAGCATAAAGGACCACTGTCCTAACCAGAGGATTCGAGTGGGCTTCCAAAGTCTTCATATACCAGAAACCAGATGGAGGAGGGGAGGGGAGATGGCTATGTTGAGTCCCTCCTGAAGAGGTACTTTCTTTGTGGCTGAAGCCACTGTGTCACCTTTGGAATAGAGATGCTTCCTTCCTGCAGTGCCTCTGAGCACCTGGCAGCAAGGAATGTCATGGGCTCTGCCTCATGTCCTAAGAAACACAGCTGTAGTTGCTCAGCCAGAGTACCAGCTGTTTCACACTGGCGACGTGTGATTGGTGGTTTTCCTCCGCATAGTGGAAGGGGAGTTGTTTAAATGGGTATTGTGAGGCTGTGTTATGGGATTTCATCTCCTTACTAGCCAAAGACTTTCAGAGGAAGATGCTGAAGATTGCTATATTTGGTCTCAGGCAAGCTGTTTCTGCTTCANGGTCTTGTCATCTGTTAACCTACGATTCAGTGTTCACTTACAAAATGGACACACGGCCTGCTCTGACATTACCAGCTGAGAGTCTGTCTAGTTAGTGAAGGCTGCCATGTGCATGGAGATTCTATACCACTTCCTCCAGGGCCAAGGGGAGGAGCTGAAGAGAAGAGGGACATGGTTCATGTGGGGACAGCTCATTAGTGTGGTAGATTGGCCAGAGAAGCAGTTCCTAGGAACTGAGCAGAGAGCTTTGTGTATCCTTCTGTGGTACCCAGCTCATTAGTGGTGCATCTCTACCAGCAGTGTTGACCACTTATGTCTAGTGGCTGTACTAACCTGTGACATAGTAGTTTGACCAGTTGGCTATAGGCTCCTTCTATCCCACCAAGAACTCTGGGCATGTGCCTAGCTATTCTAAGGACATCTAATATCCCACACTTCTCCATCCTCTCTGTCCCACTTCCAACAGAGAGTCAAAACTTGAAGCAGATATGAGGGATGTGGAAGGAGAAGGAAACCCCAAGTTAGCCCATCTGATGGTTTCCCTCACCATGGTTTGCAGATAATCCTTACAGGCACTTAACATCAGGCACCACCTAGCTTTCGTCACAAGGTCCATCCTCTTCTTCCTGAAGTCCCTGGGAGAAAGTTAATGAGATTAGCACAGCCAGGGGGAGGGGTGTTACACTTGCTCTATTGGACATCCAGAGCCATCATGGGGTGCTCAGGACCAGGGGCTGCATCAGAAGCATGAGTTTCAAATCTTAGAGCAAGGTTGGAGTTTGAGCCGTGATCTCAGTGTCCCAGTTTGGAGATGTTAGCAGTGACGGCACAGTCAATATCGTGTTCTCTCATGAAGACCGAGAACGGTTTTCATCTTAGAGATACTTCATAGTCAGCTGCCAGGCTCTGTCACCTTCTGCTGATGGCACAGATAAAATTCAGCTTCTGAGATGGGAACCAGCCCCAAATGTAGAGCAGCTAAAAAGCNAAGAGCATGTGACTTCTGATCCCTAGATAGATCTCTTAGGAAGGAAGGCACAGGCATGNCAGGGAGAGTCACAAGATGAAATTGTAGTTTAGTTTTAAAAACCNGGACAGTGTGTACTATAACTCAGTGAGACTTCTGTCAGTCATAGGTAAATAATTTCAGCCTGGTGACACACATTCATGTGGTGTCACATTCAATGGTGACCTGCCATTCATGCCACTCTGGAAGCTCATGCTGGGGACTGATGGAGCCTGTGAGTTAGAGACCAGAGAGACNCCAAGTGAGGCCCCATCTCAAAAAATAATGCAAAAATAAGAATTAAAAACCACGNTCTTGCATTTTAATGTTCTCTGACAGGGGCTTTTAAAGAACACCTTCCCAGTGGGCTCTGGTAAAGACAATGTCACTGTACTGGGAGGTCACAGGTTTTCCTCTCACTGCTCTCAGAAGGGCATAGACACCAGAATTGCCAAAACTTAAGAGACATTGAAGGTAAAAAGCCAAGAAGAAAGCTGATGCCCCTTACTTAGTAGAGGTCCGAGGACAGCTTGTAGCAGTGGTTCTCTTGGCCTTCAGGGAACATGGGAACACGGCTAGCTGCCCTTGGAGTTATTCTTNCCTGCTGGNTCTCTCCCCTTGGAGCTGGATCCCTGGTGTGGAATCCCANCCACATTGTGTGTGTGTTTTCTTCATGCCTACCTGTCTGACATGATTCCCCTGGCCACTGAGCTGAGCCAAGAACTCATCCGTCCTGACCTACTACATATCCATGCTTACCACTTTTGATGCTACTGTGGTTTATGTCGGCTCAGCAGTTTGTGCAATGATCTATCCTTAGCAANATTTCTCTTTTCGATTGAGCAAGAACCAAGTATTTATAACCAGATTGTATCAAGGAAAATAAATCCAACCCAGTGATAGGTATTTAGTGGCATGATTTGTCAAGACTTGAAATAATAAACAACCCTTGCGCCCCTCAGGTTGCTTCCGATGGCTGATGGGCAGACCCCATGACTTTGGNTTATCTCTACCCTCTGCCCATAGCATGGGTTTGTGACTGAGCTGTGAGACAGGAGGGAGCATCATTACATAGCACAGAGGCAGCTAGGGGACAATTGTGATGGCTTTTAGAAAGGCAACAAAGCAGTACTCTCTCCATTCACAATTGTAGACATTTTGTNCAAACCCAGAAACAGCCATCACTGTTAGCAAACATAATCTTAGACATGAGGGTGCCCAACCATGTTTTGGGGATCAAAACCCTCTACCCTGAAGCTGGAGACTTGCTTCTGATGGGCAGAATGGAAAGAGGGACTGACCTCTGGTAACAGCCAGCAATGCTGGCAGCTGCTGAAGAGAACTCCCCACCAGCAGAACAAGGACAGAAGGCAAAAACTAGGCCACTCTGCTTCCTCCTCTGTCTGTAGTTAGTTAGGGTTGGGTTAGCTGGGGAAAGAATCTGGGGAGCTTAAAAAAATCATAAAAATGTTCACACCAGGGTAGTGACTGACAGGCGAGCTGGTGGTGGAGGGTGAGGTTCCTCGGTGGCCATGGCCTTCTGTGTGCTCCGAGCATGGAAAATAGGTGGTTTTCCCTATTTCCCGAAGCCAGTGGCAAGTCGGTTATTCAGCATTCAGAACACATTTCCCTCTACCCCAAACATAAGGAAACACTGGTTTCACAAANCCATTTAGCATGTCAACACCCAAAGGTGACAGGTTGAGTCAGTTCCGATTGGACCAGTCAGTGTAGGTGTCAGAGCCCCTCCAGTGCAACTAGGAGCACTGGGGCAGTGGCTACATGACTTCTGCCACCAAGCATCGTGCTCTTTATCCTTTGGTAGGCTCAGAACAACTGGGGCATGTAGCTCCAGCCAGGTTTGCACTGTTACTCAAGTGTAGACAAAGAGGAAGATGACTGTGGGGTTCATGAAGTAGGAACTTAGTCGAGCCCAGTAACTGAGGTGTGGNAGCAGAGTGGTATTTTAGGGCACAGTGAGGTGCCTCCTTTCTCCTNGTGCAGAGGAGAGCCAAAACAGAGTATGCAGATGCTTGGCTTGCTGCAGGGAGGCAGCTGTTCAGTAGCCTGACGGGATGGGGACGGTGCTGCCTTTAAGAGCACTGGCTGCCCTTCCAGAGGATCTAGGTTCAATTCCCAACACCCAAATGGAAGCTCACACCTATCTGTAACACCAGTTCTTCTCGCCTCCGTGGGTACCTGGCACTTACGTGGTACAGATAGATATGTAGTCAAAGCGTCCATACATACAAAGTAAAATCAAATAAAGATAAAAGTAACCAAATAAATGGAAAAGAATAGCTAGACTGGGGTGGCCTGGGGCTGTAGTAAAGCAGGCAACATGTAGGCATCACTGAACCAAGACNGGGGATGTTTTTATTAAATGAAGTAATACTTTTATATGTTGTGGTGTGCCTTTATTGTATATTTATGTTTCTGTGAGACTTGGAAGGTACGTTTGTTTGTAGGAAGTGATAGATTATGGCCAGATTCTATTTGAAAGATTTCTACAAAATCTGTTTATTTCAAGTTTTGCTCAGCTGAGTGGCTTGTAAACTGTCCCCTAGTCGGACTTACAATCATATGACTTCTGACATGAACATGGACACTCTAGCCTGACTGGTGGAGTTTTGTTTTTGTTTTTCGTTTGTAAATTAAAAAAAAATTTTTAGGGAGTTGCTCTGGAGATCACTGAGGGGTGGCATGCAATTGTAAGAAATACCACTGAGGGACTGGAGAGCTGACTCAGCGGGTTAAGAGCACTGGCTGCTCTTGTAGAGGACCCAGGTTTAGAGCACAAATCCTAATTGGTCTTAATAATAAAAACCCAGAGCCAGATATCAGGATAAATGCTGAAAGATCAGTAAAGGAACCAGCCNCTAGTGAGACTTCTTATGTCTACTGAATCCTCAGGCTGAAAGGGTCCGAGCTCCTGTCTCTACCCTGCCTTATCACTTCCTCTCTCCTCTCAGCCATATCACTTCCTGTTTCTTCCTCCCAAGGGCTGAGATTGCAGGTGTCTGCCACCACTGCCTGGCTTCTAGTGGCTAGCTGCACACTCTGATCTCCAGGCAAGCTTTATTTGTTAAAGCCCAAACAAAATCTCACCACACAGGTTTGATTCCCAGCACTCACATGGCAACCCACAACCATCTGAAACTCCAGTTCCAGGATATCCAGTGTCCTCTTCTGGNCTCCTCAGACACCAGGAACACACATGGTACACAGACATACATTCAGACAGAATAACCATATATGTAGATAAGTGTGTATATATATACATATATATGCATATATAATTTTTTTTTAAAGAAAAGTAGCATAGGACAGGGAGATCCTATGTTCCATTTACCACCTGTCCTCATAGGATACAGAGCTACACTGCAGTATCACAGTCAGGATACTGGCACAGATGCAGAATACCCCTGTCACCATAAGGGTTCATCATGTCACCCTTGGTAATTGTTGTCTTTTGGTTTGGGTTTGGATTTTTTTGAAATCTAAATCCAGATTTCGTTATCTAGCCCAGGCTGACTACGAACTTGCNTTCCTCCTGCCTCAGCCTCTGACGCATGGGGATTGCACAGGTATGTTCCACTGTGCCTGCCTGTGTTGTTCTTTCTAGTCATATCCATGTCCTCCTTCCTTAGCCGCGGTTCCTGAACCTCTGTACAGTTGTGTCATTTCAAAAATGCCTTGTAGCCAGTGACCTTTTCACTTTCTTTATACACGTAATTCCCTAGAACATTCATCCAATATGTTCATGGTGTTCTCAGTGATTCTTGCCTTTTTTATTGCTCAGTTGTATTCCGCTGTATAGGTGTACCCCTGTCTGTTAGCCACCCACCTGTTGAAGGGCATGTGGGCCATTTCCAGTTTGAGGTTGTTACAAATGAAGCTGCTGTGAACATTTGTGTATAGGTTTTTGTGTGAACATAGATGTTTACTTCCCTGTAATAAATGCTAGGAAACACAATTGCTGGGTTTTATTACCATATTGCTTTTTTTTCTTTTAAGAAAATTACTGGACTGTTTTCCAGAGTAGCTATTCTGTATTTCATTTCTGCAGCATCGTTTACATGCCCAGGTTTGTCCAAATTCCAGCCTTTGATGTGGTCACTGTTCTTTCTCACATATTCTGATGGGTCTGTGGTCCTGTCTTCCTGTGATTTTGATTTCCATTTGCCTCGTGGCCAGTGACAATGAGGTGTCTCTGCATGTCTTGCTCCTTTGCAGATGGGCTTGTTTATAGTTTCTTAAATGCTGCATNTGTTTTCTTCCTTATCTAGAAGCAGATGCATGCTCTCTGAGTGTGGCTTGTAAATGCTTTTCTCCCAGCCCACAGCTTCTCTCTTCCTCCTCTTCAAATGGGCACAGGTTTTTGGCTTTGATGAAGTTCAATTTTCTAAGGATTTTTGTCCTGTTTGTTCTTAAGTTTTGTGGCTTTGTATTTTATGGTTAAGTCTCTGAGTTCTTTTCTGAAGAAGGTGTGAGGATCAGGTAATGGCTCATCCTGTCAGTTGGGGTTCACTTGCTCCATCTCCCTTTCTTAAACAGACTGACCTCCTGTTGGGTTGCCTTTGTCAAAAGCCAGTCGGGCATGGCTGGGTGGGTGCAACCTTTCCTGGAGTGGCATTCCATCCCACCAATTTCTATGCCCGATGGTCTGTGAGAAGTTATCTGAATCATTTGTCTTCCAGGGTATAGTGCCAAACAGGAGTTTGTGTCCCTGACGACCATGCCGGAAGCAGGGAAGCTAAGAGGAGAGAAGCATTTTCCTGAGGATACGAAGGTGAGCACAAGCCCTGTCCCTCTAACAGGACACTGCTTTCTTTAGGATACACTGCACAGTGGCCCTGTCACAAGGGAGCAGCTTCCCCCAGTGACTCTCACAGGTTCCTACCTGTGCCATTGCAGCCTGGTTTATAGCACAGGTTGAGAATTCCTGTCTGAAAATCGAATCTATGAAAGCTACACAACCTGAAATTGTTTGAGCACCAGCATGGTGCCACGGTGGAAATTTCCGCTCCATAAAGCTTTGTTTTATGCATCGAATTAGTTAAAATAGTCTATATTGCCAGGGTTATTGTTTAATGCTGTGCTCCTCCCTAACACATAGAAGGCCCCAGACTCAGTCCCCCAAAATTGTATAAAATTTCCTTCATAAATGAAGTTCAGGTTTGGACTGGAGTCCTTGCAATATCTTTTTATGGATGGAAATATTCCAAAATCCAAAATAGTTCCAAATCCAATGCAGTTCTATCCCTGAGCATTTGGATAAGGGACAGCAAGGGTTACCCAAGCTGGAGCCCCTTGGCTTTCTGTTTTCATTCATCGTTTTAGCATGGATTTGATGAGGCCAGTGGTCTTCTGTGCTGCACCCCTCATCACCAGTCCTCTGTGTTTGTTGTGCTGAATTCTTTCCTGATGGATGGAATCTTGGCTTCACTGGGAAAATGGAGTGTGTTGAGTAGGATTATGAAGAAACTGAGAATGTGAAAAGATTTCTGACCCAGAGTGGAATTTTTGGGTGACAGGGAACATGGGACCAGTCTCCAAACAGTATGAATGAGCAGCTGAACCCAGGGCAAGGGAGAGACCCCTAGATGGCACAGCAGAGGATAGACTCGGCCCAGGCAGTCAGCTTTTGTGGAGTTCTCAGTGCCTGGGTACTGACTCCATGTGTTCCTCTGCAGGGCCATTTNACACATAATTCTCTTGGTTCCCTGTCCAGGGAAAGGGATATACTCAGGAAGGTCCCTCCCTTTGCCAGTCCTCATGCTGGGTCTGGAAGGTCACAATTAGGACTGAAATGATGAAGTGTCCACCGCTAAAGATGGTTGTCAGTCCGGGACTAGCCTAGGGAAAAGGGCAGGTTGCTGCCTGGTTCACAGTGCGAACATGGCAAATTAGAATCCAGTAAGAACAGGGACATCCCAATCAGAGCAGGTGGCCGTTCACGTAANAAAGGTCAGGTCTGCAGAGCTCTTCTGCGATAACCCAAGGGGCATCTTTAATAGAAAATACTTAAATACGTGAATAGAGAATACCATAAGGGCAGGTGGGCTATTTGCAAAGCAGTTCAAGGCAAAGGCTCCATTGAGAAGACATTACATGTGGAGAAAAGAGAGCTCACCCTTGCTATTTCAAGATACCTCTTAGAGAACACACACCTTCTGGGGCAGGCCCCCAAATACCACATACACACTCGTGCNCACACCCAAGTCACGATCAGTAAGGGTTCCTGAACACTAGTCCATATGTTACTGGTACAGCTCCTTCTGTCCCGCCCATGTCCCTCTGCTCTTCCTGTTTAGCATCCCTCCACCCGGACACATACAGGGACTGTGTCCATGTGCACTTGTGCACACACACCTTTACTCAGCTAAGGCTTTCCTGGGTATCCCCATGAGACCTTGTAGCTGTCACACACCCAGTCCAGACTTAGGTATGGAGTGAATGGTCCTGCCGACCTTCAGAGCCAGGGAAGATGGGGGTGAGTTTGAGTCCAGGACTACTCATCTTAGGGATACACTGCCTCTTCTCTTGCTTCCTCATCTTGTCGATTTATCAAGTCAGCCCTCTAGGAAAGTCACAGGTGCCACCTGTCACCGTCCATCTTTAGAACTCAGCCAGGCAGTGGAGAGGGGTCTGAGAAGGGCCCTGTGAGTTGACAGGAGGTGGTGGTTGTCACTCTAGAAGTGGAAAGAAAACAAGAGAAGGACTTCAGGGGTTTTCTTCCGCTTCACACCCTTGATCCCTCTGCCTCTTCTGTCCCTCTCACTGACAGCCAACNGGGAAGATGCTTTCGGAAGGTCGTCCTGACCAGCCTCCGGTTTATCTGGAACGGCTGGAGCTTATCAGAAATGCCTGCCGGGAAGAGGCCCTGAGGAACCTCTCCCACACTGAGGTCTCTAAGTTTGTCCTCGATCGAATATTTGTCTGTGACAAGCACAAGATTCTTTTCTGTCAGACTCCCAAAGTGGGCAACACCCAGTGGAAGAAAGTGCTGATCGTCCTAAATGGTANGTGTAGTGTCTGGGGAATGTCCACCTGTGATGGGTGAAGGTGNCATCAAAGGAGGCGATGGTTTCTTCTGAAAAGACCCACAGTCTTCCTGAAGGTTCTCTTTAAAAGTTGGCGGGGTTAACTTTGTTTTGTTTTGACAGTGTTGGCCATGGAACCCAGGGCTGTGTGTATGCTAGCCAAGCATTCTGCTGCTGAGCTACAATCCCAGCCAGCCACTACCTGAGATGTTTTGATCACAGAGCCAAGGGCGGGATTTCCAGAGTTTTCACAGATAGAACTTACATCTTCACCCAGCTAATCTATCCCCATTAGTCCTTCTTCTCATTCGTGGCCACCACACTCCCCAAGGCATTCCTGTAGTCAAACGGTCCACAGCCAGCGCCTGGGAGGAGACTCCAGCCTCCTGGGCCTCAGGCAGCTCCACTCGTAGACCGAGTCTTCTGTGCCTGGCTGTGTAGGCAGAAACTGCACCTTGTTTGCTGTAGACTTAAAGCATTGCATTAGCTTGCTTTAGAAACTAATGTTCACTGGGGAACAAATTAAATCGTAGAAAAATGAGTTCATACACTGTGGTTTTCATTATTCACTACTCTGTTTAGACACCAGGTTTATTTAAATCCCAATTAGTCTAAAGTGACCTAAAGTAATTATAGGCTTTGTCTGTTAAAATTCAGCTCCAGCTGGCTGAATTCCAACAACAGCAGTGGCACTTCTGATCAGAAATCACACCCCAGGTACCTGGGGACTGATTCGTATGGTTCAGCATCATGATGACCACAGATCCCAAGCCCATTCCTAGCAACACTGACTAGTGTTGCTGGTTGTCCAGGTCAGTTGGAGGGCAAAAAGGACAAGGCCTCATGTTCTGGATACCCAGTTAAAGTAACATGGCAGTGTGCTGGATTTTTGAATGGGAGATCAAGGCTACAAATCAATTGAAAATAAAGCACACCAAACAGGCTCTCAAATGGGCCGAGGCAGTGGGAAGCGTCCTGACTCACAACAGTGGGATGAAATGGAAGGTACATGAATGTGTGTGTCAAAACACCTCTTACTGGATAGCTTCTCTGACACCCCTAGGAGTCACAAGATCACAACAGACTTCCTATGTTTGTCAGAGTCACACACTGTGTTTTTAATGTATCATTACAGGTTATTTAAGAAAACAAAGAACCCCCTTGGCATCAACACCCATAAAATGTGTAGTGGGAATAAACAATTAAACTTATTTTAAGAAGGCTTTTATTATCTAACTCATTACTTTGTTTAGTAGAGAAAGTCACTTGTTTATTTCCAAGACAATGTATACTCATATAATCTTATTTCCTAAAAAAGAAAAGAAAAACAAAAGCAAAAAGCATAGGCATGGGCTTGCCAGGTCCTATAAAGCAGGGAAGTCCTAGTGACCATCCTCAGCTGATCCTCAGTGTGCCTGGACAGTGAGTGGGTCCAAAGCCCTGGGTCCTCCATCATCCTCTTGTATCAACTGATGACGTGACTGTTCCATGATGTGGTGAAGGGGGAGGGTTTTACTGTAGATAGGAGAGAGAGAACAGCCAGAGGCATCTGGAAGAGTCCAGAGCAGAAAGTAGTAGGCTGAACACAGCCAGCAGACTGGACCTGGCCGTGAGAGAGACGGAGGCAGAACAGAGGTGGTGGGGGGCGGAGGGTCAAAGAGAGGGAGACAGAGAGAGAGAGCATAGGCGAAATAGCAGGGTTATAAGGAGAATGAGTAGCTGGGGGGAGGGAAGCCCATGAGCCGGAGAAGTTTCGGGCAGGGAAAAAGGTGAAAAGAGCCAGGATGCCAACATGGGCTCTTAAATATGTAACAGGTACTTGTAATACTAAGGGGGCCTAAAGGCCAGCATGTACTTCAGTGTGCTAGTAGGCACCACTGATAGCCATTTGTCCCTCTGTCAGTAATAAGGGTGGTGTGGGGGAAGTGCCAGACAGGTTCCTGAGGAATGCTGGCTTTTGTCTAACTGCCAGAATTTTGGGAAATGGAGTTGCCTTTGGACCTGACACCCTTCATCTTGGTCAAATGTGCCAACCAGGGCACATTTCAGTGCTCTGGACAAGGGCATAAGTAGTTGGAGGAGAAATGAATGAGTCAAGGCTGTGCCTCTTGCACGAGTGACCCAGGAGAGTGTCCTCCTTGCNGAGACTCAAAGCTTAACAGCACAGAGTCAGCACAAGGCTAAAGGTTACAGTTCACAGAAGCTGGTTCAGCCCTCAGGGTCCCATCACCATTTGTTTCCATTTGTCTACACTGAGAAAANAGAAGTCTGTCCAGCCACCAGATCCCCTACAAACACCTGGTCCCACTGCTTCTTCGGTTATGTCCTCCTTGCCTCTGATCCCCAAACTTTAGCCAGGGTTTTTCATCACCAAGTGTCTTTGCCATTTGCCATGTGGGCTACCATGCTATTCTGTNAGAAACACCATTGGTCTAACAGTCTGCCATGGAGACGAGGACCTGGCAGTGCTGTGGGCCTGTGTGGATACTGTGCTCCATGTCACGCCCCTCCAGCATCTCCTGTCATCTCAGAGAACAAGCTCTTTCATTTTTTAGGGAAGACTTAGCCTCTAGGTACAGTACCAGGGCTGTGTGCTGTCAATATTCGGTCTGTTTCCTTCCCCATCCCCCACATAACCTTCTTCCTTCCAGTTAGCTGATGGATAGGAAGGAAAGCAGCTTCTGTTACTCCTTCCAGCACAAACAGCTGGAATCCAAAGGTGCACACGTGGACATTGAGGGTGGGCGTCTCCTGTGTGCTGTGGAGGTTATGAGGCCTGAGACGACATGNATGTGTTCNTCTAAAGATCATNCTGGNGCANTTCATGCANTTTCTCCTCTTGTTACCCCCAGGAGCGTTTTCTTCCATTGAAGAGATCCCTGAAAACGTGGTCCATGACCATGAGAAAAATGGCCTTCCGCGTCTCTCCTCCTTCAGCAAAACAGGAATTCAGAAGCGGTAAGGGCAGCTTCTTCAGANGGGAAGAGGGAGAGCAAAAACTCTTCCAGCAAAGCCCCAGGCTCAGTTTGCACTTGCAGTATGATCCACTCGGCTCCAAAGACTGTGGAATCAACCATTTTGTGTTGGCATGCAGCGGCCAACAGTGTCCTTAGTGTGTCCTGCTCACTACAACTCAACAGCCCTCCTGAGAATTTCAGAATACCTTTCCCAACCTTGTCACAATGGCCATTAAAGTTTGCATCTGCTTATTGCCAGAAGTGGACAGCACTTTGTGTTTGGATTTTGTTAAGTTTTATGGATTCCTTACTAAATAGGATAATTTCTCCATTATAAAGAAAGTGCTGCACACTGCCAAGGCACCATGCCCTCTTCTGCACGCACTTCCCGCTGGGGTCGTCGTGTGAGCAGGTCCCATCACAGGTGCTGCAGGAGATGAGCCTCCTTGACTATGGCAGCAGTAGAGTCAACAGCTAAAGAGTGAGAAAGTTCTCCCGTTTTAGCTGTGAAGTGGCTTCAGAGAGCTGCACTGAGGGGGTCAGAATACAAGAGCTGCCCCTCAGGGTCAGGTGGAGCCTGTGCTTGGCCCTCCCTGGCTTTGCAGCCCTTTGTCATTGCTACTGGCCTTGGGTAACTCAGTCTTCACAACCCTACAAACTTTTGTCAGACATCTTCCTGTGTGTGGACTGTCCGCCTAGGCCCTAAGCATTTCTTCATGGGGCTTTGTGAGATCCCATGAATTAAGATAGGCAGATCGTGGACAACAGTTTCTGGCTTTCAGGTAAGCAGACTGTGAGTATAGTATTGCCACAGATACAGGGTCATCATTGTCGTCCTTGTCACCATTAGCACCATCACAAGCCCTTCAAGCCCATGCCACTGTT
>LZPO01027595.1:132337-144560 GCA_001675575.1 Neotoma lepida
CCAGGGGTTAACATTGTAATGTCTTCCTCAATTGCTTCTCCACCTTATATTTTTATTCAGGGCCTCTCAGTGAACCCCTGGGATCCTCCTGTCTCCCCCTCCCAGTATGTCACCCTCCCAGCTGTTTTCACATGGATGGTTGGGATCAGAACCCAAGTGGCTTAAGCAATATGAGACCTCAAAGCCCAGCCCCACAGTGACACTCTTCCTCCAACAGGGCCACACCTACTCCAACAAAGCCACACCTCCTAATAGTGCCACTCCCTGTGAGCTTATAGGGGCCAATTACANTCAAACTACCACAGTGGGAAACATTAATTTCAGATGCATGAGTTGAACAAGAAACCACACAAAATAACTCAAATCACAATCAATCTGCTGTTTAAGCCAGAGTTGTTAAAGAAATCTTGAAAGTAGCAAGAAAACATGGCATACAGGGAAATGCAAGATGGATGGTTAACATCTCATGAGACATCATGGAGACCAGGCAGCACGGGAGCAGCATACTCAAAGTGGGAAGAGAAAACATCAGCGTGCCTGCAAAGCAAGAACCACGATACAGTATCTACAAGAAANGCACTTTAAATGTGAAGTCATGAGTATACAAAAATTAAACGGCCATATAATCTCAAAGAGCATCAGTAGAAACTTAAGAAATACTTTAGAGACATAGAAGGAGACTTCATCTCAACCTACTTGGCAGCTGTAGAACAATGCATTTAACTATAGCATACATATCTCTTTTAATGCATTAGATCCAGTGTGCGTAAAACAGTATCAAGATCCAAAATATTGAAATCTTNAAATGAATGTTCTCTCAAAACAATTAAAAATAGAAAAAGAAATATCTAGGAAGTCCTTATATATCTGCAACTTATTTCTTNAACAATCATTTGGACAGAGAAGAAATCAAAAGGAAACTATCAAGTAATTAAAATTAGTGATAAAATATGTTATACATTTAATTTCTTAGATGTCATTAAAGCCATTCTTAGAGGGAAATTTATATTAATATCATCTCCTATTAAAGAACAAAGGTCCCAAATTTAGTTTCTATTTTATGAAACTACATCAAGAAGAGAAAATTAAAACCAAGGTGAGGGGCTGGAGAGATGGTTTAGCGGTTAAAAACACTTGCTGCTCTTCCAGAAGACTTGAGATTGGCCATGGTGGGTGGCTCACAATTGCCTTCAATTCTAGCTCAAGGGCATCCAACATCCTCTGGCNTCAGCAGAAACCTGCACACATGTGGCATATACACTCAGACAGTCACACACAGACACAGAACTAAAGATTAAATAAAACCAAGGTGAACAACAGAAAGGAAATAAATGTAAGATCGGCAGCCAACAGATGGGACCAGAAGGTACACATTACAAAAGCAAGAATTTGGTGAGTAGGTCTTCACCACACTTGTGAAACTCCTGATCTTCCAAAGACATTGATACAGAGATGAAAAGCTGAACACAGATTAGGAACNGATAAGACTGCAAGATAAGGAGAAGTTGTACTCAACATATATGAAGTGATCGGACCAATTCAGTAATAATCCACACAGCTGGTTAAATGATAAGGTATTCGAGCAGTATTTTACTAAAAAAGACATCAGACTATCAAGGAAACATAAAAATGATGCAGCACCCCTTTAGTTCCTTCTTCTGACCTCTACGATCACCTCTACCTGTGGCATATACACATGTATGTTTAAGCAAATGGTGACTATTAGTAAACAGAAGTTATAACTGTTTTACTTATCATAATTTATTATATATTTTGAATTCAGATTAATTCAGATGTATGCCTGGCTTTGATCTTTTGTTCATGATTGCTTTAAAATTAATGACAAATGTATTACACACTATTTCTTAGCTATTCAANAGTTTTTGTAAGTTACATGAATTTCATAAATACCATAAACAATAAAATTAGGTTGGTAGATTGCATATCTTTCTTAGTGTGTCCTTTAGAATGTCCTTGGGTGCAAATCTCAGTTACACTGATAAGTGCATTCTGATTGTAGATGTGTTTATTAAGCATCGAAGCTTGTCTTGAGAGCTGTTCCATGACAGGGGGATGGGGTGCACACACTTCCACCTATCTGAAGTGACAGCAAACTGTTCTAACACTTTTTCCAGGGCTGTTGTCACCAGATGTATATAATCTTGCTGTGTTTTGTCTTTGGGTAAATCCAGGGGCACCATATAAGAGCTCAGATTCTTTCTGGATTGGGAAGAAATAAAGAAGTGTTAAAGGAATTTATCTACTGCCTTGCTTTAAATCCTGAATGTAACTCAGCAAAGAAAGAAACACAGAAGGTATGAGTTCTCATAAAGGACTTCCTCCTTCAGGTATTACATGTGGCTTTGTGCCATGCCAGGAGCCCTCNCCTGTAAGAGCAACACATGTAATTTCAAATGCCCACGATAGTGCGATTAACAACACAGTAATCGTGTGCACCACATTTGATAACTTCTAATTAGATAGGCAGCAGAGTATCTGTCAAGGTAATGTACACATACCTCATTTGTGATGAGAAATGGACATGTGAGGCCAAGTTGTAGTATGAGGCTGTGGAGACAGAGTGCTAGTCCTAGGATTTGTCGTTATCCTAGAGTTTGGCTTGTGAAGCATGTAGCATGCACAGTTCAGCTCCACAGACTGACCTGTGATGTGCAGCAGAGCTTCACCAGCATGGTCCAGAAGTGCCGAGTCGCACTTAATGTGGGAGTCTCTCCCAGCCAAATGCCTAGACAGTACCCACCTGGTCTTTATGTAGCATTTCCAGTGACTGGGAGTTTGGGGCTTACTTTTGTCAGAGTTTCCTGTTTTAACATAGTTTAATTTAAGCAGCTACCATATGTCTACATTATAATCTCTGCCGATGAACATATTTCATTTTGTGGTACAGTAGACCACAAGTCANTTTTCCCTTCCACAGTTGTGTGAAACCACTTTTAGGTACTTAAGAACAGCTTTCTTTCTTTCAAACATCTTTTTCGTGCAGAAAAGGGTTTCTGGGGTTCCCTCCTCTGGGTGCATTCCCATATATTGCCATTGGTAACATAGGTGGAGAGGGGTGAGAATCTACAGCTCTTAACACATTGTGTACAGCTTCAAAATGTTTGTATTTTAAAAGATTGGCAGTTGGAGTACGGCAGTTNTTCTTTTCCGTTTTTTGAGGGCCTGTTTGGCTTCTGCTAACTCTGAACCCTTAAAAAATGTTAGAGACCCCTCATCCACCACCCAGAGGATTTTACAATGTATTTTCTCTTCTTGGAAATTTTATAGGTAATATGTGAGGTGTTCTTTCCAGCTTCGGAAAATGAGCATCAGAATTTGACAGTTTCCCCCCAAAGCGGACCAAAGGATGATTGTGATGACGAGACGAGTCCCCAGTGTCCTGTGGAAGAAGACAGTGACGCTAATGACACAGGCAGTCCTGAGGTGTGGGTTGCATGTGTCTGCCATTGGGTTGCTTTACTATTTGGCAGTTCCTTGAGCATCACGGATCACACGGACTAGATGTAACCACTAGTTAAAACTTTTCAGTGNAGTCGGTGGAACTAATGGAACAGCATAGATGAGAACCCTGGAGCCCCTCCAAACATCTCCACACATTTTGGAACATCTCCAGAACACCAGGAGACCTCATATTATTTTGTCTTGGGGAAAAGAGAGCAGAGATAGATCTGAACATATGATATATAATGTATACGTTGATGTATATGCTATAGATAGGAAGATTGGTCTTCTAAGAAAGAAATTATCCTGTGTTTTACCATGAAAAGTGTAAAGCACTTCTGGTCACCTAGTAGAAAAAGCCAATCAGGCTCAAGAGCACAGGCCTCCTTTTCCTCGGAGGTCTATTTTGTGTGTGTAGAGACCAGGGGTAACCATTGGGTGTCATCTTCTGCTGCTCCACTTACGTTTTGAGACAGGACCTCTCACAGATGCTGGAGCATGCTGTTTCCACTGGCCCGGCTGTCTCCCCTCACACTGAAGTTGCAGACACGCTCAGCTCTGCCATACCCAGATTTTACAAATGGACACTGAGGATCCAAACCCAAGGCTCACACATGCACAGCAAGCATATTACCCACCGAGCCGTCTCCACAGCCCGTTTCCAGAGATTTCTAAGGAGGCTTCAGCATGTTGTTTTTTTGTTTGTTTGTTTGTTTTTCCCTTGTATCCTATGGTTCTTGAATATTCAGGATTCTTTTTCCCTTCTTAAATAGACTCCATCTGAGAAGTCTGATGTATTCAGGAANGCCAGTTCTTCGGTTTTATATTTCATTCTGGGCCTACACTGTGAAGAGGATAAAAAGGCTTTGGAAAGCGTCATCCCAGCAGCACCGAGTGGCACTTTAAAGAGACAGCTCCCAAGTGATACTGAAGATGAGTGTGACAGGAACACCCCTGAAAAGGTTCCCAAGAAAGGTCAGCAAGCTGTTTCTTGCCATGCTATTCCGAAATCCAAAAGAGTAGAGTATTAGTTAGTGCTCAAATGAATTTTTAAAAGATCTTTACACAAGTAAAATCCATAAAGAAATGAGTATACCAGCTTCTTTTCTAGAGTTAATTTTGCAGGGGCTTTATAGTGAAAAAGAGAACACTTGGATGAATTTTTTTTTCCTGAATTTGTACCAACTTGATCAATTCTTGCTTTAAACTTGTTGGACAAGAATTTTTTTTCAGCATCGTTTGTTAACATTGATATTGAAACATTTTACGCAGAAGAAATAAATTCATTGTGTGGTGTTTCTCAGAAGTTTGGATGTTAGTTACAACATTTGAAAACTTTTTCAGATGCNGATTCCTCACCTCAGGGGAAGGTGAACTCGCTGGAAGAGCCAGAGTTCACGATTGATGTGACTGACTTTGAGTGTGCTCTGTGCATGAGGTAGGCTGGTGTAGAGTACATGCAGCTCTTTTAAAAGTAAGTGTTTGTGAATTCTGTAACCACCTGTAAGGTACTGTTAGTGTGTTAATATGGGTTACTATTGCTATGATAAAACATCATGACCAAAAACAATTTGGGGAGGAAAGGGTTTATTTGGCTTACATTTCTACATCCATAGTCNGTCACTGAAGGAAGTCAGAACAGGAACTAAAACAGGGCAGGAACNTGGAGGCAGGAGCTGATGCAGGGACCATGGAGNGGTGCTGCTTACTGGCTTGCTCCCCAGGGCTTGCTCAGCCTGATTTTTTAAAATAGAACCCAGGACCACCAACCCAGGGATGGCCCCACCCACAATGGGCTGGTCCTTCTCACACATCAATCACTAATTAAGAAAATATTCTACAGGCTTGCCTACAGCCCAATCTTACGAAGGCATTTTCTCAATTGGGGTTCCCTCTTCTCAGATGACTCTAGCCTGTGTCAAATGAACATAAAATTAGCCAGCATAATACATATCAATAATAATTGATTTGTTTTCTAAAACTTTAATGAAGATGTAAAAGAANAGTGGATATAAACGACTTCCAAGGTTGTACGGAAACTGCATAGGGCATCCGTCTACACAGGCNGCTTATTGAGAGTCTGTTCTGGATGTATCTTGGTGAAAANCATCATCTTCTTCCTAGGTTGCTCTTTGAGCCTGTCACTACACCCTGCGGACATACATTTTGCCTGAAATGCCTTGAGCGCTGCCTTGACCATGCTCCACACTGTCCACTGTGCAAAGACAAGCTTTCAGAGGCAAGTGGCTTGTGAAATGAAAAGGCCTTTGTACTTTGGTAGACATTTCATGCTTTTCTTCCACTGTCTACTTCTTAAAATCAGATTTTTTTTTTTAATCTGAGATGGATCATTTCCCACCTCATTCATCAACCAAAACATAAGAGAGCATTAGATGCCAAAGTAGCCAAGTACTAAAGTCATTTTCAGGTGTAAATCATTGAGCTAGATTGAAAAAAGCTAGCAGAATCTGTATTTGGAGTGCATGTTCACTCCCAACGGTTTGGTACATTATGGTGCACTGAGTGTATGTCTGGATTGTTCCATACTGCTGTCCTGTCTCTTTTATGCCCTTTCCAGTCATCAGTTGTTACTGTCTTTGGTCTGAAACCAAATCCAATAAAATTTAGGTATATAGGAAACCTATCAATAAAATTTAGGTATATAGGAAACCTATTTGTTGATATTTATACCAAATAGAAACTCTTGAATCTATTTATATTGAGTGTGCAAAATAAGATAGCTGAAATGAATAGCATTGCAGAGCCGTGTGCTGGGTGCTGGCCCTGTTGCTCTCACTCACTTTTCATGAGGTGAATTCTTTAGCCTCTTGTAGGGGGTGAGGACTTCCTTCACATCCTCAAGTTGAGACTGGGAACCTTTGTTCTAATTATCTTCCAGAAATATGCCACGTGCAATTTCTAGAATAACATGTTCCTCTCCCTCTTCCCATTCTTTCCTCCTAGCACACTAAGCACACATACTGAGACACACTCCTAAGGCTAAATTAACTTTTAAAAAAATCTGACATCTGCCAGGCGGTGGTGGCACACACCTTTAATCCCAGCACTCGGGAGGCAGAGGCAGGCGGATCTCTGAGTTCGAGGCCAGCCTGGGCTACCAAGTGAGTTCCAGGAAAGGCGCCAAAGCTACACAGAGAAACCCTGTCTCGAAAAACAAAAAAAAAAAAAAAAAAAAAAAAACAAAAAAAACAAACAAAAAAAAATCTGACATCGCAGGAGAGGGGGTTAAAATGAAGTAAAATTTAAAGCAATTATAACTTTTAAATTCATTGCCAAAACATGTTAAAATATGTCCTCACCATTAAAACCTTTCTAAAACATTCATATATACTTGCCTTATTATGTTGCATGATGCACTTGCATTATTAGATTGTTTCACATTGCAAATTTCTAAACTTTTCAGGGGTCACAGGCCGATTATCAGTGTTGTGCTATGCCTTAAACATGTTCTGTGTGCAGCAGGTCATTAGCAAGTGCCCCTGTGGTCTTCCCCAGGCTCTTATCATCTCCTGCTGACAGGCACACCTCCCCTGCACCCATGTTCCCGGGATCCGGGGACCTGAAGAAGGCTCCCTATGCTCATGAAAACAAAAGCTTGCCTCTGTGACCCAAGCCTTTTGTTTGCACTTTTCCTACTCTCATGAGGGCTGGGTGAAGAAGCAAAATCTTACACATCATGTATATGGATAAAAATGTCACAATAATACCCATCACTCTGTGTGCTAACCAAAAAAATCAATAAAGTTTTTTTTTTTTCAAAAGAGAAAAAAGAAACATGCTGGAAGTTCTCTAAAGAAGGACAAAGACTTCAAGTATCCAGTTTTTATTGTAGTGCCAGGGAGCACTAGTCACCCAAACAGCAAATGCCAGCCAACCCCTTTCTCTCGTGTACAGAACAAACCCTGCAGGCCAGACTTCATGCTAAGCATTGCCCTTCAGGATTAATTACTCTTGGTGTCACTTAACATACCTTTTTTTGTTATAGTTGTTGGCAACCAGAAATTTTAATGTAACTGTTCTGGCTGAGGAATTGATCTTCCGATACTTACCAGATGAGCTGTCTGATAGGAAGAGGATTTATGATGAAGAAATGTCGGAGCTATCAAAGTAAGTGATTATGTCACTTGAAGTTGGTCCTTGGTGCAGAATAATGAGGAAAATCTTCCTTGACTCNAGCCTTATCTTAGATTTTGTTTCTTCATAACAGAATTTTTTGGTCTTTAAATTTAAAAAAAAGTTGCAAAATATTTGTGGACATATAATTGTAAGTAATTATAAGGAATATTTCAAAAATAATTTTTGAAAGTTGTGTATTTGTTTTCTGTAACTGTGTAACTTTCTAATGGAAAGACAAAAATCAGAACAGGAAGCAAGATTGTGTGTGACTCATCGAGATCTCCTCTCTCCAGCTTAGTTAGAGTGTGTTTCCACATAGACCTGGTCCGTCCTCTACCTTTTATTTAAAACTTGATGCCTTTGTCCACTGTGTACTTTTTGCTTTGTGCAGTATTTTTAGGTATAATTCAAAGCTGTAACTTTTACAAGTANAGTAATTAACTCAGGATGCTTTCTCTCATCAAATTAAATATGACAGCCTTGGCTACAAACTGGCTGAGTGGAGATGTTTCTCATGCCAGGATCCTTGGCTGTCCTCACACACTTAGCTCTGAGTCAGNCTCAGATTTTGTTTCGTTGGCCACTCTGGCTGTTGTAGCAACTGCTCGCATCTGTTCTGAACAGCTTACACGCCTAAGTTAACATTTTCCCTCGCTCTGCAGTCTGACCAGAGACGTGCCCATCTTTGTGTGTGCCATGGCCTTCCCTACGGTTCCCTGCCCTCTCCATGTCTTTGAGCCCCGCTATCGGCTCATGATAAGAAGATGCATGGAAACTGGCACCAGGCGGTTTGGCATGTGTTTATCTGCCGAGAACGCAGGGTAAGAAACCGTGTCTCAAGGCTCCTAATTAAGATCAAACTTCCTCCTTTTCTAGAAGAACAGCTAAGGATGATGCTTGGAAATCTTTAGTAGTTCCCATTACTTCTCAGAAAGGATAAGCTCAAGGCCAGCCAAAANACCACCCTATCCTTCCTCATCTTTGCTCCTTCTGTTCAGCTATTGCATTNGCTAGTCCACTTCCATGTTGCTGTCCGAATTCTTGGNAACGCATGCTTCCATACCTCCACACCNCCCTCTGCTTGCAATTCTCTTCTTGCCCATCTACNTNTAGACGGCTCTGGCTCAGCCTTTATGGTTTAGAAAAATGATTACGTTATCAGTGAAGCTTTTCTCAATCCCCACAACTCTAAAATGTTCAGTTTTCTACAAACTGTGCCACGTCGCTTCACATCGTCTAAAGAAGATGCTTCAAGGCAGCAGGCTGCTGGGGCTTCTTTGGAGACCTGAGTCCCTTCCTGTCCTAAGAGAGACTTTACCACTGCTGCATNGTCATGACCNTGATGATGTCATACCCCAATACCGGCGGGCGGTACATGTACTCCTAAAAGATTCTGGAGGGGAAAAAGCCACTTCNCGTATGCTGATGCCTGCTATGAAGGGGTGTGGGATGCGTAGTCTGTCCATGTGCCCAGGAAGAAGAGGAGAATGTATTTTAAGGGCTACTCAACATATTCCACCATGAATACCCAGGGATAAATCATTTTTAAGAGAATCATGTATAAAGAAAATCCTAAAACTTTATTGATTCACATCCATGAATCTATAACTGAAAGGCCAGTATTAATGGATGATAAGACATGATGCCATAGAAAGGCCATTTCTATCCAACTAATTCATTCCATTCATATCCCAGAAGGATTTTGTTTGCCCATTTTAGAATCAGTGTGACAGGGAAAAGGACCAAGACCAGATAGTTTTGAATAAGTCAAATGACCAAAAGGAAGGACANTCCCCTAATATCAGAATCATAAGCCATAGTCANCAGAGAAACAGAGCATGGAGCTCAGTACAGATCTGCTCAAATAGGAACTCCAAATTCATGTATAATTGCACGAAAGAGAAAGACCACCAGTAAAAGCTGCCAATCAAAGTATCGGGCAGTGGGCAGTCTAAATAGGACAGCAAAAATCCCTTCCACTCCTTATATTATTATGTTTATGTTTTTAACAGATTCCTGTTGTGAAAACTGTAGATCAGAAAATGNAAAAATAATTAATAGAAAATATTAGAGATTATTTTCACAATTAGGAACAGGCAAAGATGTTTTAATATAACATGCTGAGTGTGCACAGTAGCACNCAAGGGCTTAGTAAATTAGTATCTGTTCCAGCTGGGCTCATCAGAAGTCAATGAAAGCAGGNTGACAGAAGCTACAGCAGTTATACCAAGAGAGTGACCCCTGGAGAGCAAGAAGAGGAATGAACCAGATGAATGATCAACCATGCTTCTCAAACACATTAGCAAGCAGAGGGCACACAAGTCCTTCTAGCAAAAAGGGCTTGAAGGGCAGCCAGAGAAATAGCAGTGCCTTTGAATTCGACTAGTTTTTAAAAACACAGTGATAACCCTTCGTGGAACAGCCTGAGACTGCACCTGCTGGGAGCTGTAGGCAAGAGGATGGGATGGGCTCTACAGTTGAGGCAGACATGAGAGAGCTGACGTTCGGAGGTTGTTTACCAGTAGCTAGGAAAACACATCTTCAGGGTGCTTCCAGGTGCACACCACAGGCAGGAAGGGGGTTGTTCTGTTGGAGAACCAGGAAGGGCAAGATTTTATTAAACATGGAAGTGGTTCTGTCTCTTATACACATCTAGATGTGTATAAGAGACAGGGGTGCTTCCAGGTGCACACCACAGGCAGGAAGGGGGTTGTTCTGTTGGAGAACCAGGAAGGGCAAGATTTTATTAAACATGGAAGTGGTTTGTGACTTTAGAATCCACATTCGTCTTTAGTTTGGGAGGTACATAGTGCAGTTGCTCACTGTNAGAACTCAGGCATCTTAGGATTCAAATCTTGACTTTAAATCTTACTGTAATCTAAAATAAGCCTCCATGTTCTGTGAGGCTTGAGCAGGGACATGTTATATACCGCTGTGTGTACCATCATGAATATCACCNAAACGTTGATGAGAGTTTTAGTAATGAACACAGGAAGAGCTCTAGGNAAAGTGTTGCAGTGAGAATAGATGCAGCTAAGGATGCCATCCTGGGTATCCCAGCATGTAAGAAGTAGGCAGGGGGAAAGCAGTGTGGTGGACCAGACAGATCACAGAGGGTAGAAGGTATTAATTCAGTGGCAGGATGTGCCCACTGATGATGGCCACCTGGAGGGTATCTGTGGCTTCTGTTGGGATCATACATGGAACGGTGGGGTGTAAAGGGGAGGCAGAGAGACATAGGCAGTGACTATAGACTGCCTGCCTCAGGATTTTGATCAGGATAATGCANTGAAAGTGGGGGCATGCTCTGTAGGCTGGGAGCGGAGTGTCTGAGCAACACCAAGTCTTGTGCTTACTGGACCCCTAACACAGCCTGGCCAAGGGACTAAAGCACCAAGTTTAAGATTTGGTCTCTTTCCATTCCTCAGGTCCCTCTAGAACTCTACCTCACTTGACGCTGAGGCCTGAGGCCTCTGCAAACCCAGCCACCATCTCCAGTATAGGCAGTACTCAACAGAAGGACGCATTATCCATGGGATGATCATCTTGCTGGCCTGTTGGAGAGACACCCTTTGTTCAGTGAGGGGAAACGAAGGCACCTGAATATTAAGCACGATTGTCTTTTTCCCCACCTGTCCTTTCAGGATTTCAGAGTACGGCTGCATGCTGGAGATAAAGGATGTCAGAACCTTTCCTGATGGAAGCTCCGTTGTGGATGCAGTCGGGATTAGCCGCTTCAGAGTCCTGAACCACCGCCACAGAGATGGCTATAACACAGCAGACATCGAGTACCTGGAGGATGAGAAGGTGAGGATCATTTTACTGGGCTCTCCTCAGCATCACTCATCTTGTTCTCCTCTCCATTGTGCTCACTCCAGTGTTATTTCCTTCTTAAACCAGAACTTGAGTTGTTTACGTGCATTTTTACTAGAGTTAGACCTGGTGGAGAAATCTCCTAAAATACAGTGCCCTTACTGCCCTTAGGGAACATGGGCTTGTGCTCCCAGCGTTGCTATTCTAGCCTGGGGACTGACACACTTTTCCTATAAAGGCCAGACAAATGTCAGTTGACATTCTGTCTCTGGTTTCTTCATAGAGTCAGTTGATGGTGCATTGAAAGCATTACAAAAATAAATTANGCCTCTAAAGAAAATGTATAGGCATGTTTGCCTTGTCAATATTCCCTAAACAACAGGGTAGAGCTGCATGTACCATTCATTTGTAGTCCTAGATTCTCTAGGCTGAGGAAGAAGGAATGATTGAGCCCACGTGTGAGGCCAGCCCGGGCAACATAGCTTGACACTCTCTCAAAAATAAAACAATAGAATGTAACAACTGTTTCTATTAGGTCAAGTAATCTATAGATGACTCANAATATAAGGGGCATGGATGTGTGTGGGCTTTATGCAAATGATACATCATTTTATATGGACTNAGGTATCTATAGGAGATGTCCTGGCTCAGTTCCCCATAGACACTNATTGATNGTTGTGCTTTAGACCCTGCAAGTCATGTGGTCTCTGTTGCAACTACTAGTTTCTGTTCTTAGAGTTTAAAAGCAGCAGAAGACCATATGTAAATGACTTGCTAGACTGGTTTTCACTACAGTGTTATTTATTAAGAC
>LZPO01027596.1:0-15106 GCA_001675575.1 Neotoma lepida
GATTCAACCCCCTATTCTGCCATCTGAGACCAGGGCACTCATGTGCATACACGCACACACACACACACACACACACACACACACACACACACTCACAGTGTATGCCAAAAATAAGAAAATTAACTTAGAACACTTGATAAGAGGACTTTATTGTTTTACACTGTTAGTTTCCTCTTTATTATATTTTGTGTTTGTGGCCAGATACTAATTAGATGTATTTAGCTGTTTCAGTGTAATTGCAGAGGTCTTTTATACGTCACAGTGCACAATCTGCAAGAATTAGCTCCTTCAGAATACAAAAGGAGCAGCTGAAAGATTCCTTTACCTGTGTCTAATACTGGGAATACATGGTATCTGTGTATGCATGTGTACATGCATTCACATATATATAGTTGCACATGGAGGCAGAGTCAACCTTGTGTGTTAGTTCCCAGGAGCCATCCATATTGCTTTTAAGATAAGGCCTCTCACTGGTGCCTATTCTGCTAGTCTGGGTGGTCCTTCTCTTTCTGCTTCCCCAGCTCTAGGATTACAACAGTGTATGCATCATACGAGGCATTTTACTTGGGTTCTGAGGATCAAACTCAGGCCCTTGTGCTTGCAAAGCAAACATTTTTACCAACTGAGCCATATTCCCAGCTCCAGGAATGTACCACTCTGCCCCTGCCACTTATGGCACTTCGCTGTCTGGTCTCCACACTCCATGCTCTGCAGAGTGGATTTGCTGTTCTTCAGACTTGGCTGCAACCACACTATCCTGTAAGTCTATAGACAAAGTCGTCTTTATGATAAATATCTATTTTAACTAAGAAGTAATCACTGTAAAATGAATCAGGCACGCACTACTGCTTGAAAAAGTAACTCTTCTCTAGTGAATTATCTAATTAAATTCTGGGTCTTAATACTTCAGTGCTTTACAATTACACAGACATCTTTAAGAAGTCTGTGGGAGTACAGTCTGGCCATGGGACTGTATAGGCCATTAAGCTTCATACATTTGGGGTGTACTGCTAATTTGANTAATACTGTTAGTGATAAACCTACAGATAGACCTGGGAAGATGGCTCAGTATTTTCTGTACAAGCATTATGATCTGAGTTTAGACCCCCAGCAACCACTTAGAAAGCTAGGCATAGCTATCCACCTGCGTTTAACCTCAGTGATAGAGAGTGGAGGTAGAAACAGCAGGATGCTGGGCTTGCTGGCTGCCAGCTTAGCTCCATTTTCAGTAACAGATACTGTCTCAAAGGAATAAGGTAGAGAGTGATGGAACAGCATGCCTGATGTCCTCTTATAGCCTGCTGATATGCACTGATGCAAGCACCTGCACATACATGTGTGCATACACAGACATATACAAACGCATACAATAACAAGATTAGGGAAAGTGAAGTCTAGGTGAGTGAGCATATTCTGATANATGGGATGGTTTGTTCATCCTGATATCTTCCTGTCTTCCCTTTCTTGTTTGTAGCTGTGATTGCTAAATTGTTTGCCTAGTAAACGTTCTCCTTACTGAAGCAAGGTTATAAGGCAGGAACAATGTTAGTATAAATTATATACACACGTACATGTGCATAAATATATAGCTATACAAAGAAATGTAGATGAGGAAGGGATGCAAGGGAATTTGGAGAAAAGTACTGGAAACTGCTCTGCATTTTATGAAATAGCTATTCATATATGCATTGTTTTACCACAAATGTAACCACCTAATATGAAATAGGACTTGTAATTTTTCTAAATATGCTTATTACACTTACTTGTTTAGGTTTTGTGCACGTATGTGGGCAATCATGCATGTCATGTTGCATGTGTCTAAGCAAAGGACAACTTGTAGGCGTCTATTTTCTTCTTCTACCATGTGGGTTGGGGGAGTGAACCTGGGACGTCTGACTTGACAGCAATTGCCTTTACCCACTGAGCCATCTTGCTAGCCTGGTTCTGGTTTTTGTATGCTTTGTGGATCTGTGGGGAATCTGAAAATGATATGCTTGTACAGCTTTGCATATGCTACAACATTCAGGTGATTTGATGTAGGCATTGCTATAACAGGTATCTACATATGTAAACATATGGATTTTTTTAGTTAAGTAAATCCCTGCCTGTGTGTGCATGTATGTGTGCCAGTAAAAGTGTGCACATGAGCATGTTGAGGTCACAAGCTCATGCCCTGTCTCTTCCTCAATCACTTTTATGTCTTATTTAGAAAGAGTTTCTGACTGAACCTAGAATTCAGCAGTTATGGTATACTCTCTGGTCATGGAGGGCCAGGGATTTGCCTGTCTCTACTTTCTGAGTGCTGGAATTCCATGTTTGTGTACCACCACACCCAGCTTTTTACATAAATGCCAGGAATATGAACTGAGTGGGGCTCTATGATTGCAAGGAANTCACTTCCTGACTGAGCCATCTCCTAACAGATCTTATCACAGAAATTTTAGTAAATGAATAGATTATGATTCATTATGTGGAAGAAAATACATTCATTGTGTCCATTGTATACTCATGTACACACTATTCATCCATGATTCATTTTATCACGGATCACTTTAAAATAACAGAGGACACAGTAAAACATACCATGGGTAATACTACATTAGCAAAATGCTATCACCTTATGAAATAGGACTGTTCTGGCTATCTAGGATTTACTCCATAACAAGACACTAATTCATTGTATGAGTGCTTTGGGGATGGAATACTTGAAGTGGTTGGCTTTGGAGGGCTACTTCCTGTGACTGATGACAGAGGTGGCAGCTGTGGCCATGGTGTGCCTTGACTGAGCTGAAGGAAGGATGTCTGCACTCCTTTGCTCACATAGTTGACAAGTAGAACTGGCTGTCAGCCCAGAGTCTAGGTGGTTTTCATGTGAGCCTCTCCACGGGCCACTTGAGTGTCCACATGGCATGGCATCTGGCTTCTTCCAGAGTGGTGATTTGGCAGAGCCAGGTGGAGTCTGCAATGCCTTAAAAAATTATCTAGCCTTAAACCCCATCAATTATTTCCACTATTGTACTCCGTCACATAGGAACAGCTGTGCTTCCAGGTGGGAAATGCTATGAGAAGGTGTAGAAGTCAAGGGGTGAGAGTTATTGGTGGCTCTTTTGGCCATCATCAATTCAGAGACAGAGTGGTTGAATTGTATGAAGTTTTAGTATGGGAACACCATTGTCACTGGCCCAGCAGACATGATGCTATTTTTAAAAAAATGCTTATGTCTTTCAATCTGACTAGCAGACTTTTGAAACAATGGACTCCAGAAATGGGAATTTTGCCAGAAATTTTAGATTGAAAGAAGGAAAAGCCTCTAGCCAGGGGACTACTTCTTTCCTAGAAAGAGATTTACATTGTGTCAGACAACCTTATAGGATGAGACTGAAGCCCAGACAATAATGAGTCAATAGTGTATGGGACCACACCTAGACTATTGCTAGTCATTTATTTAAAGCTTAGTGTCACTGCAGGACTCTGAAGATGAACTTTACTGGTCACTGGATTTATTTGCTTCTCTTGCCAATGTGGCCATATTAAATAAAATTTCCTTTTTATTATATTTCTGTCTCACTATTACATTTTTTAAAAATGTGTGTGCATGTGTTTCTTTGTGTGGGTTTGTGCATGTGAGTGAAGTGTCTGTAAAAGCCAGAAGAGGGTATTAGATCCCATTGTGCTGGAATTACAGGCAATTGTAGCCCTATGTGTGTGCTGGGAGTTGAACTGAGGTTCCCTCAAGAACAGTACCCACTCTTAACTGCTCAGCCACCTCTCAACCCCATAATTTACCTATTTTAATTGCCTTCTCAAGGACAGGTTGCCAGTCTGTGCTACTTGGGACACAGGCTGTTACCACAAGTTGGGAAACACCTGCAAAGTGAGATATAGACTACATGATAAATGCTAGTGAAGTGAGGTAGCTTAGAAGCCAGCTGAGCAGTCAGAAAACATAGAACGTTTTTGGTGTGTGAGGACCATTGCGTATCCTGCACAGTGTGGTGCTACTTTCATGACTTGTGTGTGTGGCTGGTGGGGAGATGGCTGAAGTGAGTTTAAATAAAAAAGGTTTATCACAGGATTGAGGGGGAGATGATTTAGTAGAATTAATATAATGTGTAATTGAAAAGTGATAGTTCAGTCCAAGTTAATAGTGAAAGGCTTGAGATCTGAAGTTCAAGGGTGATGTTGAACCAAGTTGTCCTCTTTAGGTAAGAGATTTATTAGGAGAGATAGGAATGTCAAGGAGAAGGAGGCAGACAGCAGGATGGCAGGGGCTCCAGGAGAGAGCTCAGGCCCCCATGGCAGAGGGGTGGGCAGGAGACTGAGAGCTTCCTTGTTGTGGCCCACAGCTGGCTGTTGCTACTATCAACCAGTAGGGGTGCTCAGTTTCATAATGTCAGGTGATGGACAGCCATTCCCCGGGGTCAATGTGATGGTTAGACAAGGATCTAGAAAAACAAGTTGCTTTAGTTCTAGAAACCAAATTACTAGAATTACAAAAATTATCATATTTTGACCAAAGTAGAGTTTTCTTAAGTTAATATATTCCAAAATTTTTCACCTGACAGTCCCAGTTACATTAAAGGAGACATTGAGGTGGGAAAGGAATGAGGCAGAATAAGGCCAAGGATGAGCTGTAATTTCGCTCTGGAGCTGCAGCATTCCAACTGCCCCACAGTCCCTGAAGTTCTCCTCNTNAGGTAATCAGACTTGCAGGTGGNTCAGTGGAAGGTCCAGATCTTTCCAGAAACTTTTACTCACAGACTCTTCAGTCCAGAGGCTGCCACAGAATGGAAATGATATGTACTTTTTTATTGCACAAATAAAACTTTTCACATCAAAGTATTGCTGGTGCAGGTTTGCACACCTGCTGAGATTTCCAGTTTCCTGTGTCCTGGAACAAAGAATTGGACCAGAGACACATGAACAGTGATAGAATTAGAAACAGTTTATTAAAAAGGAGAAAGGCACTCCTGAGGTTGGGAGGACACAGACCAGAGAGCTGGAGGAGGTGAGAGGCTCTGATGACTCATCCCCTCCTGTGATGAGCCTTCTTCAGTAGGCACTGTTGGAGCATGCTCAGTTTTGTCACATGTAACCCCATTGGGGAAAGATTTTCAGGCCTTCTGCCATCTGATTTTTTTCCTGTGTTAGATTTTATAGCCATCCTACTCTACTGTCACAAAAGGGCAGTGGGAAGGTGGAGTCNGTTCCAATACCGAAGGCTTCCCTAACATTGCCACAGGACTCTGTGTGGATGTGGCAGTCCTACTTTNTTNTTTCTAATGTGGATTTATATCTGCCCATGCTAAGTGCAGTGCAAGGAAATCTTGAGCATCCATGATCCTAACATGCACCCAGAGAGAAAGCTATNCTTTTGCAACTAACATGTCAAATTTGAAATCCTACAGATCCTATAATTCTTGTCACCATGTTTAATCAGAAGGGACAGATTGTTCTATTTAGTTGTATCCATTCTGAAGAGCATCAAATACAGAATCACATGTCCTAAAATAGTGACAATAATAATCCTTAGTGTAAATGGAAAACCTCAAGTAAGACACAAAGCAATACAGAATATGGGTCCATAGCAATAAATCCTGGAGCCATATTTTCTGATTATGCCAGCACAACAGTGTTTGGACTCCTAATTGGAGTTAACACTAATTAACTTTTCATTGCTTTGGTGTTGCCTTTTAAGAAAGAAAACAGTTAAAAATTGTGTTAGGAAAATAACTAGCTCACAGGTAGTGGTGTAGCCTGGAGGGCATCTTCATTAGCCAAATGGAGAAAACTGCAATGTTTCTAACGAAAGAGGGAGTGAAGAATATAATTAGAGTCATAAGGCCAATGTATTTTTAAAAGCCCTCAACCATAAAATGACCGAAGTTTATTATAAAAGAAATTTACTTTGGNCTGGGGAGACTCAGTGGGCAGAAGCATAGAGGTCTGCCTTTGAATCTTCATTGCACACTTGAACAGCAGGGTGTGTTCATGTGCCCCTGTAACACCAGCTCTAGAGAGGAGGGAAACTGGAGGGCTTGCTGGCTGCCAGCCTAGCTCAAGTTTCAGTGAGAGACCCTTTCTCGAGGGAATAAGAAAGAGAATGACAGAGAAGATACCCAAAGTCCTTGTGGCTTCTGCACACTGCACAGGCTCAGGCAAATACCGCCCCCCCCCGCCAATATACACACAGAAAGAGAAAGAGTTGAGTCGGGGGAGGGAAGAGGAGAGGAGGAGAGGGTGTATGGGTTAGATGGCTCACTTATTAAGAGTACTTGATGCTCTTGCAAAAATTCAAGGACTGATCCCCAGCACCCAGGTTAGGAGAGTCAGGTCACTAACAGCTGCTTGTCACTCCAGCTTCAGGGGATTTTATGTCCTCTTTATGGCCTCTGTAGGCAACTGTACTTACAGTGCACACAGACACACAGATATATACACAAATAGAAGTAAAACTAATCTTTAATATAAATCAAACTTTCTTTGTAACACCAATGTCTTTATTCAGTTATGAAATTTTACCTAAGGTACAGAAAGTCTAACCAAGCATCTATCGCACTGTTTGGTTCTCTTTCATTGTGCTTAATTTAAATCTACACACGTTCTTCTCACCTTGAGCCATTGAAACCTTGTCCAGGCTATGCCTGGCCCTTGATCTGGGTGATCCCTCCATATCAATGTGATGTATATGAAGATTTGAGTCTTTTGTGTGTCACATGAATAAGTAAGTAAATGACAGAACTGAATGTAGCTCAGGGGTGGAGTACTGGTCCAGTATGCACAAGGTATGGGTTCAAACCTCAGCACTTGGGACTAGAAACCCTACTAAATAAGGCTAGGAGGCTGGCCTAAGCAGAGCCTTCATTCTCAAGAAAGCCTCCTTCTCATCAGAGATACTTCCCAAGCTCAGGATATGATAATGACATCTGTGTGCTTGTTAGTGTCATAACACACACATGGGAGACTCTTCACATGGATTTCATTCCTTAAACTGTGCATCTTTAACTTTAAATTCCTGAATACTGTCTGATTTTAAATGGCTTTTTTATTTTAAATCTTTTTTTCTTTTTGTATTTATGATATTCCAAATTAAAACATCATTAGTCTTTTTCCACACCATGGTCTAGCTTTGTCAGAATCCATTTTCCTTATAAAGTTAAGGGGAAGATTTAATGTTTTCTCTTCATAATTCTAGTTTGTTTAGGGTATGTGCCTGTCAGTACAATAGTATTTCCTCTGAGGGAGGGAACTTTGTTAATAATTTACATTATTGAATTTTGCAGATTCAATAATTCAACAAAAGCAAAATAACAAGATACATGATTCCTTGTCTTCCCTCATAATTTTGAGCAAAATGAGTTTCACATTTATTGATGTAATGCAAAATTGACGCTTGTTATAATAAGTACTGTAAGAGAAGGGGCGTTCTAAATGATATTGTAGATGATGATGATGACAATCAGAGGTTTATGATCTGAATTTTACATTATTGTGGAGCAAAGGTAAATTTAGTTATAAAGTGATAAGAGACTTGTGTTTTCAGAAAAATATTTCACACAATTATGCTGCAATACAGAAGGCATGTGTCTTTTTACTTGTCACTACACTTGAGGGACATTTTCAGTTTTCTCTCCTGTGACTATCATTACTTTAGAGTTCTGAGAAATGATTAAATCAAAAGACTGAAGCATATCTTTATGCTTTTTCTCAGAAGTTTGCCTTAAATAANGCTTCTACCTGGTGTTTATTACTGTATGTATGATTTTTATACTTATTTATTTAATGACAGAAGTAGAAGCTTATTAATGTATTGTATACAGCTGCTGTACAGAAGACAGTTGAGGGGAACTGTCTACTGTATGTGCAGTTTTAATAATTAGCCTGTTAATGGTGCCTCAATCTGTAGAGTGTGAGACTTAAAATAACATTTTGAACATTAAATTGTGGAATAAAAAAGCCAAATAAAATCAAGCAGATTTTTCTTCAATACGATCAAATCCACAGGCCATGTATTTGCTATAATGGTAAAATGTTTTTAATCATAAAACATTATATGCATTAATTACAAACTCCTTCAGCCACTGTCCATAAATTACTTAGTATCCTAGCAGTGTTCTGTGAACCACAGATAAGAACTGAGCAAAACAGATGACTCACACAGGCGTGTGTGTAGATGGAAGAGAGAATGGAGAATCAATTAAATAAAGAATCACAGGATGGTGTATGCAGATGCAATGTTTGATTTTTAATTTTGTGTTTGTTTACTTCTACTTTCAACAACAGATTCATTCGAGTGTGTAGAGTAGGAGTTTCCCACCATGACTACAGCAAGTTTGTGCTTTGACTGTGTTGCTCCCAGTGCNCACAATGTTTGATGAGGTGTCCCAAAATCATAGTCAAAGAGATGAAAAAGAGAGCACATGGGAAACCCAATAAGATGTGAAAAACGGGCTGGAGAGATAGCCAAACAGTTAAGAGCACTTCCTCTTCCAGAGAACCTGAGTTCTGTTCCTAGCACCCACATCTGCAAACCAGATCACAACCACTTGTAACTTAAATTCCAGGGCATCCAATGCTTTCTTCTGGTCACTAGGACCCTGTATTCACACACACACACACACACACACACACACACACACACACACACACACACACTATATATATAGAATTAAAAATAAAATAGATTATTTTTTAAATGTAAGGACAGTCAGTCTGTATTCTACTGAATGTTGTTTCCCTAGTTAAATTTATAGGTAATGTACTCTTTTGAAATAAATGATTATTAGTGGGGAATACAAGTGGTGAGTGTGTGTGTGTGTGTGTGTGTGTGTGTGTGTATACATGTTTGATAGTCATGGGTATCAAAGTGCCTTTAATTGTTAAGCCATCTCACCAGCTATTAATTAGTTGTGATTTATGGATAAGAAGAATACTGATAAATGCAAAGCAGGAAGGAGATTGTGATAGATTTGTGGGGTGCTTTATATCTCACAGGACTTGGAACCAAAGTATCCATCTAAGGAACTGAGAAGACTCTCTTGGACTTACATTGGGGGAGAATTTCCAAGGTAGAGGCCGTTCTTTAGCAACAGTTTGGAAGGGCAAGGATGCTGTGTGATTGAGACAGTGCATGGGTCAGAGATCATGTTGGAGTGAAGGGATGCCAGGGGCTAATCAGGCCTTGAAGACTATGACTTGACCAGTATGCCTGCTTGGTGATTGTGCAATAGGAGTGACCCCACATTACCCGTAATGTTATCTCTAAGAATTGAGACAAAGGATTTTTTCTTCCCTAGGATTGTAGCAAATATAAAAAGCCACTTCCTTGGAAGTTAACTTTAAAAATGACTAAATGAGCCTAATATTCAACATGTGAAATGTTTGTGCTGATTTATATCAAATCTTTAAGAGACCCAGGCATGAAAAGAAGAGCACAAATATTCCATTACTTTTCATCTTGAGTCACAGCTCGTGCCTTTAGAGCTCACTCTGGGGCACAAAAGGCATAGAATTTTCTGGAAAAAAAAGTTATCTCCTATGACTCAGAGGATATATCATCAAGGTGGGGGTTCCTCAGCTCAGCAAAGAGCATGGTAGCCAACACCAGAATGCAGATGAAGTCTTGCTTAACAGATGGTATCTCTGGTTCTTTGAGGTCATGTCAGATGGCAAACACTAAGTGGGTCTGCCAGAAAATTCCAGTCCATTTGGGAAATTACATGACTTAAGCCAAGTCTGAGTCTTTTACTCTGTCAAAGAATAAAATGGGTGGAAGTTGTTTTGACAGGTCTCAGAAGCATCTTACTAAATGAACAAAGCAGAAGAAGCCGCCGTTGCTGATGTTAATGGAAAGACTGTGTTGAACTTGAGTGGGAGGCCAGGAATCATCACTGGACATTAATACATATGCAGTAACAATAAAGTATAGGTTGAAATCAGCCAAAAACATAGAAATTCATTCATTTCAGCAAAAGTATACGGCCATAAGAATCTGAGTTTTTACATGTGTGTGTATGCGTATGTTTATGTGTGTGTAGTGTGNGCACAAGGGTGGAGTTAAAGGTTNACTCCAGGTGTCACTTCTCAGGTGTTTTCTACTTTCTTCTTGAGGCCATTTCTCTTACTGGTCTAGAATTTGTCAAGTAAAATCGGCTGCTTGGTAAAGAACCTCACAGATCCACCTAATCTGCCTTGCCAGCTCTGCAATCAAAGGCATGTTTGACCACACTAGGCTTTGGTTACATTGGTTTGGTTGATTGAACTCAGATTCTTGTACTAACAAAACAATCTCTTCAGCAACCAAGTCATCTTTCAGTTCAAAAACCCGAATTTCTTTCAACCGCCCAGTTAGAATCCTNCCCTGTGGTATTTACATGTTGTAGTCCCATCAAAGCATGTAGTTTTGCATCCAGTATCACTGTGTGTTATACCCTTCCCTTGATATCCCTACTAAGTGCAGAGTGCAATGCAGAGCAGTGAGCACTCTGGCCTGAGTTGTAAGCAAGATTTCCTTTTTTTATACTTGGGGTGCACATGGGAACATGCACACTGCTGTCAATAATGCCAGATAGTGCTTCTGAGGACCGAAACACTTCTCATTAATCTTCTCCCTAGATAAATACAGCAAAGGATTAGGAGATGACATCTCAAATAATACTTGAGAAGAATCATTGTTCTGATTCCTATGTTGCTGTACAAGCTATATTAATATGTTTTGGGGACTGTGTGTGTGTGTGTGTTGGGTATATGCATGTGTGAGTACAGGTGTCTGAAGAAGCCAAAAAAGGGTGTCAGATCTCCTGGAGCTGGAGACACAGGCAGCTCCTATAGGCTGCTCAGAGTGGATGCTAGGAATTGAACTGCAGACCACTGGATGAGCAGCAAATGCTCTTAACCCCTGAACCATTTTCATACTCCAAGTTATATTAAAGTTGAATAGATTTTAAATTTTCNAAAGAAACAAAACTTTGCAAACATGAAAAAATGAAAGTTTTTCCTTTACATTCATTCTCCTTCCCTCCTCCCTCCATGATATATGTGTGTGGGGGGTGTGGTACGTGTGTGTGCGCACACACATGTGCACATATTGCATTCTATGTGCTAAGGTTAGAGGACAACTTGTGAGTTTTCTTCTTCTACCACATGGGTTCTTGGAATTAAACTCCGGTTATCAGACTTGACTAGAAACATTTTAGTCACTCAGCCATCTCCATGGTTCTTCCCAGACTCNCTTCTTTCTATAAGTAAAAGAAATCAAGCATTGAGAAATCTGTTAGGATGAGCTCCTTAATGTCATTTATAACATTGTGTAACAAACAACAATAAAGATAAAAGTTCTTCCTGATGCCTGTCTGTAAGATGTTAAAGAGCCCTTAGGAGGCTGTTGATAGAGTCACTTTCTGGGATTCAGATGTTTGCTTTTCTTGATAGTGTTGGCATTTCTTGTTTTTCCCATAAAACCACATAGCTACCTGTTGCCTATGTGTCTATGCTGAGCGATAAACAGTTATGAATTTTGCAAGTTCTTTCATGTGAAGATCAGCTTTCTGATTTGTTTTTTAGTAGCTCCAAACGCTACAGTTTTAAAAATGAGGTGGAATTGGAAAACATAACCTTAAGCAAGGTAAGTTTGGACCACCCCTTTGAGATCATTTTGTGGTTGTCCCAGAATTCATTCCACATGTCAGAAAGCCTTTTCTTTCTGTAAAGAGAAGGACTCTAGGTGTACACTGAGTCTGGCTCAGGTTAGGGTTGGGCTCATGTAGTCAAAGCCAAATTCCTTCACTCACAGTCAGACAAATTTTCCTCATACATGACTGTCCTTAGGACAAGCGCACTCATGACATTGACAAGCATACTCTACTGAAAGCATGCAACTCCACATACACAGCTGTGTCAAGGCATCCTTGTTGCTACTAGAAGTGAAAGGAGCTGGATTGTGGGTCTGCCTGAAATTATGGTGTTTTCTTTTGCTCTCTCTTATATTCTCTGGCTGATTAATGGAATAAAGAGAATGCTTATCCACTGAAAGTCCCCCTGTCTGTCCCTTGTGTTNTTTTGTTTCTGCTTTCTCCAGAAGGTGCCCTGAGACAGTCAACAAAAGCTGATAGCATTTTTTATATTATTCCTTAGAAATGAGGCCCCAGAAAGTCAAATGTGAAAGCAAGGCAGTGGCAGAATTTGACCTAGATAAATTTTCCAAATTCTCAAGTAAACTATGTTTCCACCACACTATTCTTTAAAACATTGCATTTTATGGCAAGAGGGGGACATTTTAATTCCTCTAAAATGCTATAAAAAAATCTATCTTGATCTCTTTCAAATGCTAATTGCTTTGTATTTTTCACACATTTTCTCATTTATTTCTAAATAATTAAATATCAGGAAATGTGCTAGGTACCAGGAATAAAAATAGCTGTGTACACTCATGCTTCCCACTTGGAGACTACAAATAGCACAGAAGAAAATGTATATAATTCAAATGTTAAAATACATTAAAAAAAGTAAGCCTCCATATTCCAATGTAAGGACATGAAAAACTGTGATGAAGATTAAGTAGGAAGTTATAATTTAAACAAACAAACATATGGGATGATACTTTTAAGCAAGTGTAGGATGGAGTCAAGAAAGGTCCCAGAGTGGTTGCAGCAGAGAGGGACTTTGTGGGTCTGAGTGCTGGGAATGAAGCATAAGAGGAAATCACCTCACACTCAGATGGNTAATATTGCATGTCAGTGTAGCTGCATCAAGAATCAGCCACGAGACAGATCTCACATCAGATTTGTGAAGGTTTTCTAGATTAGCTAGAACTGCAATACTTGAGTGAATTTTTAAGTATTTATGTTTGAACTCAGTATTTAATACATATCTCTGTGTATATAAGTGTATGCNTGCATGCTCTTCATAGTCAAATGACAGCTGCACTTATCAAGAGCACTCAGTCTGGTAAATTAAAGCTGAGATGGATCAATGCCTTCCAAACTATATTTTTCCTTTCTAACTCACTTTTGATTCTCCACATCATTTCTATCATTTCTTTCCAACACATTTTCTATTTATTTCACATTTAGTCATGGTTAANAGGATCATCTACTCTAGTTAGTTCATTTAGTTCAGTTAGACAGCCANGGCCCTTCTAAAATATATCTGCTTGAGCTAGTGAGATGACTCAATGGAAAAAGGTGTTTGCCACCAAACATAATTTGCCACCTGAATTTGACTCCTGGAATGCCATGATAGAAAAAGAGAAATGACTTCTCCAAAGTTGTNCTCTGACATACATATGAACTCTTATATGCACACAGTAAATAAATAAATGTTTTAATCATATATATATATATGATTGTATATCATATATATATGTGTGTGTGTGTATGTGTGTGTTTGCCTGAATATAGAGAAAACAATGAAGTTCCTTACAAGTGTACCCTTGATGGCCAGAGATTTGTATCTACATCCTTTCTTTGTAAATGGTGGTTGAGATTCTAAAAGTCTAAATCCTTAGAAAGGTCNATCAAAGGCAGATGATATTATAGGCAACACAAATACACAATTCACCTTGGGAAAACTCACTTCTTATTCTATTATTGAAATGTTGCAGGTCTCCCCAACTTCTCCCATTCTCTTTGCCTAATTATAGCTCCACCACAAACNAAAGTCATTTAATANAAGCATTAATTGTTGGGCATCAGCTGATAGAATGTACATCTGCTGAGCTTCTTGAGGAANGGATATGAAATCCTTAGAAGCTGTGACCTGGCCTCTGGGAACTTTAAAATTAGATATTCCCTCCTTGCTCTGTCTGCCTAGCACCCTTTATTCCTGATACTAAATGTCACTCATAACCATTTTCTTCCCACTATTGCTCTATAGAAAAACTCAAGACATGAATGATCACTTCCTATAAAATTCCCAGTGAGGTCATTCTTCACCTTTCATCGTGTTAAATAATTGGAGAGCACTATTTTAAAAGCCGTCTGGCTACAACACATAAAGCAGTTTTGCTGGGACGCATTTGCAGAATTATTGCACAGAAATCTTTTTTTATTAGGACCTCAAGATCTTCACAAAAGTCTCTGTACATGAGACTATTTAAGGCTTCCATGANATAGCAGAGGGGTGGCTTAAAAAGAACTTCAATGCTATATNTCATTTGCTTTTTCTAAATTCATTGCACAATTCTGTATCAAATAGACTTTTCTTAAAATACCTTATGAATGATTATTAAGTCAAAACGTTAGGAGATTTGACATATTTTTATATGTCTTCATGTGTCAGGAAAACATTCACCAGCTAGTATTGAAGGGAATTGGCATCTTATGTTAGAATAAAATCCATTTCTTTTATGCCTAGTTGTTCAAATGCATTTTACTTAATAACCCAATTAGACTTGAAAATAATNCTACAGCAAATGTGTGATTTTAACTTTTGCACAATAAAACCTTGATTAGCTAGATCAGAACCAACAAGAAATATCAATTAGCCAGAAGGAACAAAATTGTAAGCCATCTCCAAAGTATCTAGAATTTAGACAGCTATACTAGAGATAGTTAGAGGAAGTATGTTGAAGGTTATAAGCAAGCATCTAATCTAATCCCTTTGTCTTTTATNGTTTTATAATCACTATTTGGATATTTAAATCTTCTGAGATCATTGACGCACATTCTTTTCTGGGCACTACATTCTTCTNACAAACTAGAAAAGTGGAATTAAGTTCCAGTCATTATCATCANCAAAAGCTGCAAGTTTCTGACAATCCCTCAGGTAACCCAAGACCATCAGAAACTGATTTCCAGCTGACAGACCGCAAGTCCATAAATACACAGATGCTTGTCTTGGAATAGAGCTAGCAATGCTGATGGTTTCTGATATGAAAGGAGAGAGGGAGGAATACTCAGGGAGATTCCTCCAACTTTGTTGTAGAGAGGTCAGAGCTAGAGACAGCCAGGTGGCTCAGCAGGTAGAAGGGCTTGCTAGCAAGCCTGAGAAACTGAGTTTAATACCCAGAATCCAATAATGGTTGAAAGAAAGAATTGACTCAAAAGTTGTCCTCTGAACTTCATGTACAATACACTGGGGCATATGCATGCCTGCATTTACACACACA
>LZPO01027596.1:40581-51255 GCA_001675575.1 Neotoma lepida
AAAAGACAAAAAGACAAGACCAAAGCAAATAACAAAACCACACAAACATAACAAGTGTGCACATGTGTGCATGCACATATGTGCACACACACACACTTATACACAAACACCCATATACTCCAAAAAAAGAGAGAGAGAAAAGAAAGCAGGAGTTCTTTTTGCATTGGTCAGCTCTTTCTGAGCATGCCACCTGCCCAGTGATGTGTGTGGTTAACACAACCAGGAACACCCTGCTGAAGAAAATTGATTTTTCCCCTTCCCTCAGCAGGTATGAATTGCAAAAAGCTTCTTGATTATGGGTAAGAGTTTGTGCCCACTTTCACCTCTCAGTGCTGGATTTTGTCTGGTTTGAACTTGTGTGGGACTTACACATACTGTAGTCTCTGTGAATTCATTCTCTGAATGCACCAGTCCTGTTGTGTCTGGAAAATGCTATTTCCTTGAAGTCAGCTTCCACCNCTGACTCTTAGAATCTTCCTGACTCCTCTTCTGCAGAGATCTGAGTATTGAGGGAATAGTGTAATACACATATACCATTTATAGCTTAGTGATCTATAGTTTTTTAATCTCTCTGTGTTGTCCAGTTATGGGTCTCTGAGTTAATTGCCATCTATTACAAGAATTTTCCCTAATAATGATTTGTGAGACACTGACATATGGATATAATAATATGTCATTGAGTTATTTTATTGATATTTTCATTCAGCAGAAGATTAGTAGTAAGTTTTTCCTTGGGCCCATGACCTGCATAGTCTGAGGGTCTTGACCTCATAATCAATGTCAGATATGGGTTCCATCTGATGGAGCAGATCTTAAATCCATTCAAAAGGTGCATGGTTACTCCCATAACATTTATGCCACTATTGCTACAGTAGGTATATCTTACAGGAAGGTCACTATATACAGTGACCTTTTAGCTCACAGGGATTTTAGATTGATAATTACCTTCCAGCACTATGAATGCTAGTCAGAAGGGTGAAGCTTCTNGCTGAGCATCATCTTGATTTCTGCATGTTTGGTGTCATANGTCTATTGTGTCTTCATAAAAACTTTCCTAAACATGATGATTTAATTCTATTCTGCACGTGTACATCTGTGTTTCTGTAATTTAGCACATATAATTGTCTGCTGAGCAAATAGCTTCATTGTCTAGTTAGGTAACTAGCTCATTGAAAGTTTCCAGTTTTAAACGAAAACTGGAAATGCTTGGGATAAGCTCATAGCAGCATTATTCATAATAGCCAGAACCTGGATACAACCTAGATGCCCCTCAACTGAAGAATGGATTAAGAAAATGTGGTACATATACACAATGGAGTACTGCTCAGCACAGAAAAACAATGACCATATGAAATTTGCAGGCAAATGGATAAAACTAGAAAATATCATGCTGAGTGAGGTAACCCAGACCCAGAAGGTCAAACATGATATGTACTCACTCATAGGTGGATACTAGATGTGAAGCAAGGGATAGCCAGACTGCAATCTACAGCTACAGGGAGGAACCTAAGAGGGATGCATGGATCGCCCAGCGAGAGAGAAGTGGATGAGAACTACATGGGCTGACTAGGAGTGAGGGGGAGGAAATGGGGGGCAAGAGAGGGAGGATGAGAGTGTAAAGGAGCAGGAGGTTCGAGCTGGAACAGAGACAGAGAGAGAGAGCAAGAAACGAGATAACATGATAAATGGGGAAATCAGGGGACTAGGGAGAAACAGAGTGCTAGGGAAGTCCCAGAGAGTCCACAGGGATGCACCCACCTTAGACCACTGGAAATAATTGANAGGATGCCTGAACTGGCCTGATCCAGTGATCACATGGATGAATACCCTAACTGCCACCATGGAGCCCTCATCCAGTGACTGATGAAGACAGATGTGAGCACCGGACGGATCTTCAGGAGCCCAATAGATGGGAGACAGGGGGCCCTCTATGAGCTAGTAACTAGTAAATACTTGTTGAGTGAATGTACATTAGGAAGTATAATCTATAGATTCAAATGATGTCCAGAAGTCTCTTGCAGTGTCAGCTTGACCCCATTGCTCTCTGTAGCAAGATTGACTCTGGAAATATATTTACCTGCTATACCAAATTGAGTTTGTGGCTGTCCCNTGGCCCATGAGGTTGGGAGAGAATGGACTCAGAAAAGTTTCAAGTGGAGTGTCTGTACAGTAAGTTGAACTCGTGTGTAGTTTCGCTGAGAGATGATGTTACTAAAAAATGCTTTACCTTCTACTTATTCATTATCTTTATTTATTCATTTGGTTTTTTATTATTTTTCTCTTTTGAGACAATGCTTCATGTAATGCAAGCTGGCCTCTAATTTCCTATGTAGGTTAGGATGACCTTGAACTACTGACCCTCCTACATCCATCACCCTAAAGCTGGGATTGTAGGTATGAACTCCAGCACCTGGTTAATGCAATGCTAAGAATCTAACCCAGGGATTTGTACATGCTAGCCAAGCAATTTGCCAACTGAGCCACATCCCCAGGCTCCTTCATGTTTATTTTAAAATACCTTCAAATTTACTTTCTACAATTGACCATGAATTTAGAAAAAAAAAACAAAACTTCATTTGTTGCTTCTTATCTTTTCTCTTGTGTAAGAAGAGCTTGAGAAATATGTGNTCTGATACTAAGAGTAGGGGCTGCACAGTGGGGGCAGTGTGATTCAAGGCAAGTGCCACCTCTTCCATCAAACTGTTCACAGACAGGAAAACAACAACAAATAAAAAAAAAATTTCCACTGGGCAGTAATGCTGCACANTTTTAATCCTAGCACTCTGGAGGCAGTAGCAGGTAGATCTCTGTGAGTTCCAGGTCAGCCTAGTCTGCAGTGTGAGTTCAATGAAGGTTACCCAACGAAACTGGGTCTCAAAAAACAAAACCATATATTTTCTTCAGTGGTGCAGCCACAGGTAAGTTGAACATACTCCTAAATATCTTCTTACCCATAAAACTCATTGCCACACACACACACACACACACGCATGCACACACACACACACACCTCTCATGAAAATAAAAGATGTACTACTGATTGAAAAGGGGAAGCAGAACAGCAAGAGTGGATGAGAATGAATACAATCAAAACATCTTTTTACATTACTTATTAACTTATTTTTTACATTTTTTAATAATTTATTTTATTTTTTATTTTTATTGAGACAGGGTTTCTCTGTGTAGTTTTGGTGCCTGTCCGGGATCTTGCTCTGTAGGCCAGGCTGGCCTCNAACTCACAGANNTCTGCCTGGCTCTGCCTCCTGAGTGCTGGGATTAAAGGCTTGTGCCACCACCNCCCAGCATTTGTTTTATTTTTTAAGTGTAATATAATTTTATTACTTTTTTTGAGACAAGATCTCATGTACTCTACATAGTATTTTGTATATAGTCGAGGATGACCTTGAACTTCTTTCTGATCATCCTGGCTCCACCTCCTGAGCANACNTTATAAATATGTATGAAAATGTCTTGACACAACCTCTTACTTCATATAATTAATGTATGTCAACAAAATAAATAAGAAATTGTGCTAAAAATAGGAAAACCTTTCCTCATACTTTGTATATTTAGTTTTGATTTATTACATGCAATTCAGCTTTAAACTTCATTATAGGAAAAATGAAGGCTTGGTGCTGCTTNAGAGTTTAAACTTGAAAAGGGTTTCAAGTGTGTGGAGCTGGGCTCCTCTAGAGACACTTCCTGTCACCATTTTTAATGTCAAGTGGAAGAGCCCAGGGCTCCTTTGCATTTATCACCCTTATACCTGAAGGATCAAATGTGGTTTTTCTTTGTACACATGGTCTCCCTCAGAGCATGCCACTTCCCCAGGAAGTCTCAGCTCACTAGCTGAATTCAATTTGTGCTCAGATCTGCCTGGATCAGTCTCAGAGCTCACTGACACAAGACCTACCTGCTAACTGTCTGCCTGGATCAGTCTCAGAGCTCACTGACACAAGACCTACCTGCTAACTGTCCAAGTTGGATGACTGTGGTAGATAAGGTGATCCCTGCAATGGGCACACCATAAACCCCAGAACTAGTAAATATGATTTATGGTAAAGGGAATTAAAACTGAAGACCAGTTAATCCTTCAACAGAAAGATCACAGTCATGGAAAGAATGGAGAGGAATGTTGTATGGTTTCTCACATNGGAACATGAACAAATCCCCGTTCATCCCAGATAGGACACTAGTGACAGATAGATGAAAATTACACACAAGTCTATCTTAGACACCAGTGAGCTTATCAGGATTCCTTATAGGAACATGGGTTCCTAAAAGGCAGTTGAATTACTGGAAAGCCCACACCAGCATGGGTGGTGGCTCACAAAAGCTGTATCTGTTGCACAACTTACAGGCAGAGCCACTGAAGAGAGTCTACTCTTTTCTGTATCTTTACTGCTAATGAAAACTTGGGGACAGGGACTTGTGACTCTTGTACTTTGTAAACTTCCTGAGCCCTGTGGGTTACATAAACTATTCTCCAGCCTCTGTGAAGGAATGTTTCAATATAAAACAACAACAACAAAAATGGCTGCAGAACACAGAAAGAGGAAAATTCATTCTAAGAGATAGGACAAAGACGCAGAAAGCTCATCATGAACCAGTGAGTGTAAGCAACCTCTAGGCAAGCTGGGAGAAACCTTAAGTTCATGCTGGTCAAGGGAGGAATGAAGATACTCAAAATGGCTGCTTGTGCCCCTCTCTAGCTACCATACCACTAAGACAACCAATGTCAAGAAATTGGTTTTCCTCCACAAATCTCATAGTGGAAGAAAGATAAAACTGTGTCCCTGATGTCAGCCAGAGAGGGAGTTTATGTTCTAGTAGAAAAAAAAAAAACTGTAGGAGAGACTGAAGCAGGGAGAATAATGATGGGTAGGACCACACCATGACCAGGTCTTAGTAATGCTGCCTTCTATTTAAACTTAAACCTCTACTAAGCCACCAAGGAGAATCGGTGAAGGTGGTCACTGCTAAGCCACCAAGGAGAAGAGGGGAAAGTGGTCACTGGACTTCTTTGTTCCCTTTTTCAAGATGGCCACATTGAATAAATCTCCTGTGGTGGTTTGTATAGATATGGCCCCCACAGATTCATGTGTTTAAATGCTTGGCCTGTAGGGAGTGACATTGTTAGAAGGTGTGGCCTTGTTGGAGAAAGTNTGTCACTGTAGGGGCAGGCTTTGAAGTCTCATATGCTCAAGTTATACCCAATGTGCAACTCAGTTCACTTCTGTTGATTATGGATCAAGGTGTAGAACTCTCAGCTCTGTCTCAAGCACCATGTTTTCCTGNATGCTGCCATGCTTTTCACCATAATGGTAATGGACTGAACCTCTGTAACTTTGAGCCAGCCTCAATTAAATATTTTCCTTTATAAGAGTTACTGTGGTAATGGTGTCTCTTCACAGAAATAGAAACCCTAACTAAGACATCTCCTTTTACTGTTTTTCTCCTTTACTTGTCTCCTTAATTGTAATTTTGAGGAAGGGTGACTAGGCCTGGCAGCTTCCAGAGCACAGGCTCTGACCCTAACAACTCCAATTGCAAGCTAATAATTAACAAAGACTCTTGTCTTTGTTAATTATTACTATTGTCACAACAAAGAGCTCAGTTCTGCTCCTGATCTAAATAATATCACTACTGGGAAAATTTGGGTCCCCTCTGAGAGTTATTGTTGATAAAACGAATTTAAGTACGAGTTCAGAAGGAAGCTCAAGGTCAATTTGTTTTTTATCATTTGAAAGAAAAACTCTGAGGCAGCAAACTCTAAATCTTGGCAGCTGCCCAGAGGAGGAGCATGGAGAAGAAAAAGAGAAAAAAAATCCTGCCTTTTGAGTTAAACAGAAGTCACCCATGTGACAGACAAGTAGTTACAAAGTGGATAGAAGAATTTTGAGGAATAAAATCCCGAAGTGTTAGTGAAAACTTGCTTAGAAAAGGAATAGGAGGAACAGGAAAAATTAAAATTTCTGGGTAATTCAAAAAAGTTGTTTGTATTTACAAAGCTATAAGGATGCAGCTCTGCAAGCAACTGAACAGAGTAGGACTCTGGGAAGGACAAATGATATTAATTCCTCCTATGTCTTTAGAGTGGCTTAAGGAGGATCTGCCTTTCTGAGGGTTGAACCCTTAGCCAAGTGATTGACCTGCCCTACTGAATTGTTATTCTCCACCCAGGGCAGAGATTCTGTTTTCTTGACCAGAAGGAAAGATTTCCCATCATGAACCTTTAATGTTAACTGTAACAATAGGAAGAGGGATTTTTCTTGGCATCACCCAGGAATCTTCCCCATTGACAGTTTGACATTAATTCAGTGAAATGTTTGTTGGATTTCTGACCTACAAGAAAATGGATTTGTATCATTTAAAGCCAGGTTTTCTAAAGGTGTTACCACATACACAGGAGCAATAGGATGGTCTCTCAAAACCCTGATCTCCTTACTTCATTTGGAAAAAATGCTGACACTACACTGTCACCAGAAGGAACACAGGAAATGCATGGAAATTTCCACACTGTCAGAAGCATGAGGCAGGCTTTCATGACAGCAACTTGTGTACAAGAGTATTTGGTTAACACAGCATTCTGACAAGTTTCCAGCACAGTCTTAATGAATGCATAGGTAGCGAGAAAAGTTTCAGGTTCCTAGTGTAGGAATCTGAAAGAGTTTGCTAAGCACAGGTTATTCATCTCCTGAGTGACTCTTTCTCAGACGCCCACCGCTAAGAGACTCTGGATTTAGCATTGCCAGCAGATCGGATGATATTTTCAGGAAAATGTTTTGAAGGAGATTAGATTGGAAACAGGCATTGCTGTATCTTTCTCCAACCAAGGTGGTATCACCAAAAGTATGAGGAGATTGCACAATGCCTACAGTGTGGAACCTCAGTTCCACAAGTTGTATGACCAGGGAAGAGTTTGGCCTCCACTTACCAGAAACTGACTCCGACCACTGAAGGTGCCTCAAGTTCTTTACAGGNCCCAAGCTGAAAAGCAGTGGACTGAGAGGAAGTGAACTAAGAGGCAGTGCACTGAGACGCAATGTACTGACAGGCACTATATTGACAGGCACTGGACAGACAGACACTATATTGACAAGCAGTGCACTGAGAGGAAGTGTCTAAAGTCTCCCTGTTCCCATGGTTCCAGAAAGCCAAGTTCCTTGGAGCTGAAGACTCAACAAATCCACCAGGATAATGAGATCATGACACAAAGCTGAAGATGTGGCTAGTTCTAAGACTAATAATGGTGCTTTTTACCCCTGCCCTGACCTCTTAGAACATTAATTTCATTTTTAATAAGTTTTGAAGATTTATTTTAATTAATTAACTAACTAATTAATTAACATGAGTGTCTATGTGTACAAACACACACATGCATGCACTCAAGGNGGCCAGAAGAGAGCATCAGATTCCCTGGAGCTGGAGTCCAGGCAGTTGTGAACTCCCTACATGGGTACTGGGTACTGAAAAACAGTGCTCTCAGAGAGTAGCAAGCCCTCTTAACCCCTGAGTCACCTTCTGAGCCTCTCTCCTTTTCCCTTTCCAATGGTACTGTTGTGTGAACTTTTCTTGAGGAGGTGATCAAATGACTACTCACCCAGACAGGGCACGAATGACAGATGAAAGAAATGATTCTACCCAAGACTACCTCAGTGAACCAATTAATTTTATTTAGGTTACTTGGAGGGGCTATGGGTCAGGAGTTACTCACAGGAACTTGAGGAGCTTGTTGTNGGCTACCACAATAAAGGTGAAAAGAACATATTACTCACACCAACCATTAACTGACTAATTCCCTGTGAACAACAAAGCCCTATGATTTTTCTTCAGGAGTGAAGTTACTGGGCCTAATCTTGAGGGGTCGAAGTGAGTAATTACATAAACTAGCTCACAAAAGGGCAGTGGCTTCCTTTAAGGTACCCCGCTTTAAGTTTTGCATTTGAGTATGGATTTCAATGAAACCACACAAAGTAATGTTGCAGTGATTATTATTATTTTAATGTATTAGAGTTTCTATAATAACGTTCCTCAGACAGAATGGCTTAGGTAACAGAAGTTTATTTCCTCATCATCCAGAGTCAGGCTGTCTAAAATCATTATGTCTGCAAGAATTATTTCACCTGAGGCTTCCTGCCTTGGCTTAGATGTGGCCACATAGTNCTTGTTCTCTNGAATGACTTCTCCTCTGTGCNTATACATGCCCAAAAGGCCCCGTCCTATAAGTACAATAAGCGTATTGGAACAAGGCCCACATGAATGCTGTGACTTTAAATTATCTCTTTAAGGAAAATTTCCCACCACACATTTGGAGTTACAAATGCTGATTGGTTTTAACTGTCAATGTGTTAAAATACAAAATCATCTAGAAAGGTCTTAATGAGGAATTATGTAATTCAGGATGGCCTGTGAGAGGTGTCTGTGGAGGACATTCTTACTTATTCTCTGACCCAGCCCCATATAAGCAGCACCATTCCCTAGGCTGAGCATTGAACTGTATAAGAGTAAAGAAAGTTAGTTGAACATAAATAGCAAGCAAGCACACAGTGGGTGAATTTCTCTGTTCTTGACTGTGGATATAATACATTCTTGCCTTGGCTTTCCCATAATGATACACTATATAATGAATTGTAAGCCAAATAAACTCTTTATTCCTGAGTTGCTTTTAGTTTAGATATTTTATCACAGCAATAGAAATGAAACTAAAGTACTAGATCAAGCTTCCACCTGTGGGTTGGGAAGAATCTGTTCATTCCAACAGTTACCGTTACTATGAAACTGTGAACTCCAGTTCAATTGTAAAATACCACTTTTTTGGATTATAAAACCTTTAACTGTCATGTATAAAAACATTCATCAATATAAAAGCAAATGGTGGCTGGAGAGATGTTTCAGTAGGTAAGCATGCTTGCTGCTCTTTCTAGGACCTCCATTTATTCCCAGCATCAATACTGGGGTAGCTCACAACCCCCTGGAGCTCTAGTAAGAGGGGATCAGCTGCCCTCTTCGAGCCTCTGCAGATACTACCACCCACATGCCCCTCCCCCTACACATATACAAATTTAAAATATATTTTTAAAATAAATAATAAATAAATAATCAAGTGTCTATTTGTTTCCTGGAAACTTTTAGTAGGTCCTGGTGTTACAGAGTCCCTAAACTATGACAGGTCGCAACATCTCAACTTCGATCAAACAACCACTGGAGTGGGTACTTCTGCCTTCTTGGATTTTGTCCCCTTACATGTGAAAATCTGGTCCAGATTATAATACCACTTAAAAAATATTTATTAATTATTATTTTATTTATTTATTTTTTTCAAGACAGGGTTTCTCTGTGAAACTTTGGAGTCTGTGTTAGAACTCACTCTGTAGACCAGACTGGCCTCAAACTCACAGAAATCCACCTGCTTCTGCCTCCTAAGTGCTGGGAATAAAGGAGTGCACCACCACTGTTTAGCTAAAAAATATTTTTAAAAATATATTTTATGTGTACTGATGTTTTGCCTGCATGTATGTCTTTATACGATGTGCATGCCTGATGCCTGAGGAGGTAAATAGAGGACTTCAGGTCCCCTGGAACTGGAGTTACAGAGAACTGGGAACTGTCATGTGAGTTCTGGCAATTGCACTAGAGTCTTCTGTAAGAGCAGCAAGTGCTCCTAACTGCTGAGCCATCCCTCCAGCCCCTATGGTTCTGTTTTTATGTGTTATGTAAAGTCATCCAGTGCATTTGTGAAAGCTGACTCTAATGACAAAATAAATACGGGGAAAGTAACAGATTTCATAGCCCTTCTAAATTCTCTTCTGGAGTTAAAAACACACACTGGAAAAGTCATCATGCACAATTGGCATTTTTCTCTTAAGAAAAATGTGAAGATGTATTTTTATATAGGAGCTTCTCTCATCATTGGCTTTTCAGGAAAAGAGATGTATCCCAAAGTCTCAGTGGTCCCAGTTATACACAAGTTTTAGATATGCAAATATATAGGTAGAAATCTGTCACTGTCCTGGTGAATTTGATCGTAGAAAAGAAGAGCTACCTAGTTATAAGCTGAGAAAAGCTGTATATTGAGATCCATCATTTTGAGGCACTAACTACTACAGAAATATGCTTTATTGGTTCATTTAATTAGAAGGAGGGGTGTTTCCCATAAGGATTCAGAGATTTTGCAGCTATATGGTTCTAACATGGTCAGATTTGCTACATTAATCACAGTGATAGATTCAGTTCATCAAGGCTCCTAATATAAAAACAGTGGCTTTNAAAACTGGCAGTCTTGAATTGTCTGAAGAACTTACTAAGATGCCACAGAGACAAGAGGTTTGAATTCAGGCTTGGGAGATGGTTTAGTGGATAAAAAGTACTTGTTCAAGTGTGAGGATCTGAGTTTGAGTCCCCAGAATCCACAAAGAATGTGATTGCATAGCATGAGTGATTGCAATACCACTGCTTTCACAGAGAGAAGAGAGGCAAATGAGAGAATCCATAGAAGCTCATGGGCTGGCTAGATTGGAGTACACAACAGAGAATAATAAGAGACCAATTCTCAAGCAAGGTAGGAGGTGACGATTGACAGTCAAGGTTTTCCTCTCACCTTTACATATATGCTGTGGTCCACACATCCACATTCACACACATGAGTGTCAATACAAACATACTTACATACAC
>LZPO01027596.1:52695-66085 GCA_001675575.1 Neotoma lepida
GCATTGACAGAGACCACAGAAATGACACAAGACAGTAGGATGAGCCCAAGGCTATCCAGACATGCAGTACAGAAGGGGAGGAGGGAAGAAGTAGAGAAAGACTAGGAAGAGTATGAGAAGCAGCTGGAGGAACAGAAGGGAAAGAAGAGGAGGAGGAAGATGAGGAAGAAGGCTAGAAGAAGGAGCCAGAGGAGGGGAGGAAAACAATTTGATGAAGAGCAAGCACCTATGTGAGGTCATTGTGCTCTGTACAGGCCAAAGGCTACACTTGATGTTGAAACACGAGATAAGGACAGTGTTTCAGAAACAAGTACACATATTTAAGGCTTTCAAAGTTTGGGGCCAGGATTATAACTACAACTCATTTTGGCAGTTGATATGAGTATCTGAGTCCTCAAAAAGGTGGATTTTTCTGGCTCTTTCCCAGGCAGTTTGACTAAAGAATACTTGGGCAGTAGACCTTCAAGCTATCACTCAACCATGTTTGTTTCAGGCCTCTAGCTTTATGTCAAGTTCTCTGCTGGATCCTCAATTTGGTCAATAACTACAGCATATTTGGGCATTGACAGAGACCACAGAAATGACACAAGACAGTAGGATGAGCCCAAGGCTATCCAGACATGCAGTACAGTGCACAAAAGAAAATGACATGTAAGACAAACTTGATCAGCAAGAGGAAGGATTATGAGTTCCAGGCCTGCTTGAAGTTCATAGTGAGATTGTGTAGTAGGAACTCATAATCTTATTTAACAAGACCATTTAGAAAATCCGTCTTATGAAATTCTATCAGATACTCTTGTCCCAAAGCATAGGATGGTTTTAAAAAAAAGATAACAGTCAAATCAGGATGCTAGACTGATTTTTTTTTGCATTCTGCAAGCTAAAATAATTTAAGCAATTTTAAATGGGAAGGGAGGGAGAGAGTGAAGGAAGGAGGTAAAGAAAGGGTAGATAAGGGTATAAGAGGAAGAAAAGTGATAGCGGAAAAAGAACAGTTAAGGGAAGGGAAGAAGAAATAAAAGGTGGGAGGGGAAGAAAGAAAGGATGGATGGAGGTAGAAAGTGATAATTTAACAGAGTCTATATATGGCTATCAAATCCTAACGTATTTTCTCTCNNAAAAAAAGTGTGATGATCAAGTTGATGTTGTGGCTTAGAGTAGTTGCCTAGTATGCAGAAGTCCTGGGTTTGGTGTTCAGCACCCCATAAACCAGGCAGGATGATGCACAATCTATTATCCCAGCAGGCAGGAGGTGGAGGTGTCCTACCCACACAAAACACAGAAGAATGCCATTCAATGGTGGTCAGAGTCCTTTGTTTGCCAGTAGTCAAGAGCTGTCACATTCAAAAAAGACTCTGGACTTGGAGAGAGGCAGGATAGGCTTTATAAAACCCCATCAGGAGCAGACCTGGTGGCAGCAGTTTCTCTTAAAGTTTCAAAGATCTAGTTTATTATAACAATTATCTGAAAATTGCGGGTGTGGTTTGACNAGACTATGGTTAGTGGGCAGCTACTGAGTGAAGAGCAGAAAATGGAGTCAGCTTAAGCGAAATGTCATTATCTTGGTTACTTGAGAAAATTAAGAATTCAAGGTCATCTTGGATGAAAGTGACTTCAAGGTTAGCTTGGGCTACATGAGCTTCTTCTTCAAGAAATTAAGGGAGTTTGGTAGTCATTGCTCTAGCACCCACACCATTCTTGCTCGTTTTTCCAATGTTCAGGTATAAGTTNGTATGGGTTTGCTNTCTGTTTAGAAAGCTGCACATGACCCTGACTGGTAATCATGGTCCCGTCTTGTAGTAGAGATATGTTTCTAAACAACAATTATCTAGGCCAGAAGTTAGAACTCTGAACTTTGGCATGTAGTAGCTCATGAGAAAGGTTCTTACTAATGGAAGGTAAGAAATAGGTTTAATTTAGAATTCCAGATGATTAACTATTGGCTTATGCTAGTCTATTATCCCTTCTTTCTCTTGCCCTTTNGCTTAAATCACCAGCCTATGTCCTGGTATATGATGACCAATTGCCAGCTTTATGAACACACATCCACTAATCTTTATGATCTCCCACAGGCTATAATTATATTAAAATTGTCCATACTAGTGCAGGTATTATAGTAAAGCCATATTAGAACATATTAGAACTATTACTTGAGTCTGTATATTTTGTATATTTTTTTTTAAAAAAATTGAGTAATTAAGAAAAAAAATGGTCATTCCAAAGCTCTAGAAGCAGAATATGAGTTACTAAATTCATTCAGAGAATATTTACTGAGTCCCCAAAGCAGATGTGGGACAATGAGTAAATTAATCATTGAGGATTAATGTTAACTAATGGCCTTCACTGTAATAAATTGCTGTGATTAACCCAGACATAATTTCTGGTGCATACATGGGTAATCCAGATAAATGAGATCTTGGAAAAATACACTAAAACAAAAGCAGTACTAAAGTGAGTAGGTACTTTAATATTTTATTAAGTCAATTCATCAAGGCTTCTGTTGAGTGGGCTAATTGCAGTGCCATCCATGGACAACATCTCTGGGTTTAAGGTACCAATAAAGTCTCCTGAACAAAAAAAAAAAAAGAAGAAGAAGAAAAAGGTAAAAAAGTAAATACCTTATGTTGCATTCACTTTTATTTAAATGAAATTCATTTGGACACGTAAGATAAAAGTAACCACAAGTTTCTGAAATTATGGTGTGTATGATGTGTGTATGTATGTGCAAATAAATGTCTGTAGGGCTTCATGTAGAGACCAGAGGCCAGTGCTTGGTGTTGTCATTTATTTCTCTCTGCAGTATACTTTGAGACAAGATCTCTCATATTTTCTTAGAATTCATAGATTCAATAAGGACGCCTGATTAGCAAACCCAGGGTATCCCCCTCTCTGTGGTTTCCCAATGTGGTGACTAAAAGCCTACATGATGGATTCTAGGACAAAGACTTAGATCCTCACATTTGTGTAGCAAGGACTGTACACATTGAGCCATGTTCCCATGGTTCCTAGTTACTTTTTTCACTGATTGCTGTGTTAAGACATTCATTATTCCTAGAATACATTTTCATTTTGGTAACACATGCCATAATGTCTTCATTATTTAGGGATGATATATAAGGAATGGATTTGAAGGGATTGAACTGATGTTCTGTGAGGTGGACTACCACAGCTTCAATGGAGAAATCAAAGTCAAGCTTAATCTGTATGAAGAACAATAGAAGGGCCCCGAAGATGGCTCAGAGGTTAGCAATGCCTGACACCAAGCCTTATCATTTGAATTTGATCCTGGAATATGTATGGTGGAAGGAGAGAACTGACTCCTGCAGTTTATAATCTGATCTCCACTTTTGGAACATAGCAAATGTATACATGCACATGCACATACACACACTCACAAATATATATATATTTATAAATATATATTTATAAATATTTATATATATTCATAAATATTATATATAAATTTATAAAAATTTATATATATATTTAAAAGATTACTTTAGATCATCATGGTATTAAATTCAGAGCAGTCTAAATAGTCTGTGGGAACTCTCAATAAGTGCAGAAAGGAAACATAAATCTGAAGTAGGGTACAACTTTGATGAATTCTAGAACCAACATTCACAATGAAAAGATTGAGTGGTAACACTAGAGCTAGAAACCTGAAGCACAGCTNAACTCTACAAGATTGACATTGTGTGTTTCAAAAGCATAGTTCCAGGTGCACATGTACGAGAAGATGCAGTCANGGGTTTACCATCAACTGTTTAAACAGAACGTCAATGTGTATTGATGTTCAACAATTCAAAGGATATACTGTAACAGTTTCATTGACCACAGCATAAATAATTGCAAACTTCTGGTTGGTTATCTCTGCCAAATGCCTCACCCAGCAGACGTAGACACACATGAGCACTTTACTCACATATACACGTTGACTTGAGGTTAGGGAATGTGTGCAAAAGGCATGATGTTGACCCTCCTCATATGCTAATGTTCTTTACTGTGCTTAATGAGATTTTCTGCAATTGTCTTATTTTGATTTCCTGAAGATTAAATATAGCATCTTACTCCTTTAACAAAAATGGGTGGTAGTAGTTCTAGTTGCCTGCCTACCTGCCTGCCTTCCTTCTTTCTTTCCTTTCTCCCTTCCTTCCTTCCCTACCTTTCTTCATTTCTTTCTTCTTTCCTTCCTTTCTTCCTCCATCCCTTCCTCCCTCTGTTCTTCTTTCATCTTCACTTGCANCCCCTACTCTCCCCTCCCTCCTTCCTCTTTTTTTACCCTCCCTTCCCCTCTTTCCACCTATCCATATCTTCTTTCTATCTTTCCTTTATCCTTCTTTCTCTCATCCATCTCTCCTCTTCCCCTTTTTTGCTCCTCTCCTCCTCCTCCATTTTCTTTCATATTTTACCCCTTTTCTTTTGTTTTGATAGGTGCTATTGATACATCTTTGCATGCACTGGTCTTTTCCTCTGTCATCTCCAAACTCCTATGAAACTCCTTTGATGCTCCTTTGATGACTTTTATATGTTTAATTCAGTTATGGCATCTTAGATTGTTTCTTAATTGTCTAAGCATCTGTGGTGGTTTAAAAGAAAATGGTCCCCAAAGGGGGAGGCACTATTGGGAGGTATGGCTTTGTTGGAGTAGNTGTGGCCTTGTTCGAGGAAGTGTGTCACTGTGGAAGCAAGCCTTGAGGTCTCTTTTCCTTAAGTTTCGTTCAGTGTCACAGACTGACACTGAACTTCCTGTTGCCTGCCAGATGTGAGACTTTCAGNTGCTTCTCCAGCACCATGTCTGCCTATACACTGCCATGTCCCACCATAATGATAATTGACTGAATGTCTGAACTATAAGCCACCACATGAATTAAATGTTCTCCTCTGTTAGAGTTGCTGTGGTCATAGTGTCTCTTCACAGCAATAGAAACTCTAACTAAGACAGCATATGAGAGATTTCCTACTAGCATTTATCACATTTGATTTATTTATTTGTTTATTTTTGTGATAGGGTTTCTCTAGGAGGCTGAGACTGACCTCAAATTACTACATACCCCAGGCTTGCTTCAAACTCATGATCCTCCTTTCTCTGCCTCCAGAGTGTTGAAATAATAGGTGTATATATCTCTCCAGGACTAATGTGACATTTTAATGGACCTTCCAGCACACAGCTATATAGGAGCTAATTATGGATTGTATATTAGATATTCACAGAGTTTTTCTGTATAAATTCTGNATTCTGTTCTATCTTGCCACTCAATGTGAGTAATGCTTTTAACTTTGACATATACTGCACCAGCCAGGATTCATTTGTGACTCTACACTTCTACTTATTTCTGTGGGTTCTCCAGAAATCTTCCAGGAACCTGATCTTAGTTTGTATACCAACTAAAAATCTCTGTTTCCTGGATCTTTCCTTTTTTCCTATGTTATGGTTGTTAGCCCTTCTTATTCTGGAGTTTTTCAGCTACTTATTATGACCAGGAATCTTTCTTTTAGCCTGTCTATGCTGGCATGGTAACTTCTCTAAAAGTAAATCATAATTCTATGCTAGGCTGTATCAGATAGGGTTCTCTAGAAGAACAGAATTGATGGGGCAATTATGTATTACAAAGGATATTTAGTAGACTAGCTTACACAGTAAGAATTTTATAGTTCAACATTGGCTGTCTACACACTGGAAAGGCTGAGAACTCAGTAGATGCTCAGTCTTAAAGCTGGATGAATCAATAATCTTAAACTGGTACATGAGTCCTGGAAAGATTCCTAGAAGGCCATTTATCTTTAGTCAACACTGGAAGGCAAATACTAACTTGGTGCCATTGTCAGCAAGGATGGCAGCAGCAGCAACAGCACAGTAGATTCACTCACCAGCAAGGAGCAATGGTGGTTACACAACTGCACCATGNATTTTTCCCTCAGAATACTTTACATCTGGACTATCATCGGAGGGTGCAGGCCACTTTGGGCAAGAATCTTCCTGTTGCAATTAATCCTTCCTGGAAATACCCTGACAGACCCANTCAGAGGATCTGATCCAATCAATATTAAACAATGNATGGTTCAAATGTGTTTTGTTTTCAAAATGTATTACATTTATTTATTTGTGAGTGTGGTGTCAAGGATGCCCTAGGATCATGCATACACATGGAGGTCAGACAACAACTTGAGGTGTCAGTTCTCTCTTCCACCATATAGGTCCTGAGGATGTTATCAGAACTCAGGTTGTCAGATACCTTAACCTGTAGGGACATCTTGCTGCAGCTGCCTGGCAAGTTTTGAATCCCATTATGAAACCCCTTATTTACTTCACTCTCCAAAACTCTTGTATTTTATTCAGCGTTTTAGGGCTGTTATGTGTGAGGATGGATCTTGTAGAAGCTTATTCTCACTTTGAGATGCACAAAATTCATGTTCAATAATTTTTAAGATAACTAAATGGCAATGTAATAACCATTTCTGAATGATAAATATTTTAAGACTCTTATCAGATGAATTGAAATACATTTTGACAAGGAACAATAGCTTCCATTTTTTCCTGAAACTCTCATTTATGTATCAATCCTTTTGAATGTGATATTTGATTTCTGTGGATGTATTAAGGAAGATCAGGACCAGAGTTTTCAGATCATTTGTTCTTATGCATCTTTTCAGGGAGGAGATTTCAGCTTGATTGCCTCTAANGCATGGCTCATTCACATTTAATTGTCTTAAGAAGAGGACCCTTCTAACATTAACCAACAAAGTTGAATGTGTCATTTGTAAGAGAAGCCAACTTTGAAGCTGACATTTCTTTTGTATCAATGAGATCTCAGCAGCAGATGAACCACAAATGGCAAATTATGCAAAGTAAAAGTTTAATCATGAAGGAAACTTCAATTGGATATTTCTGTTTGATTAATAATCTATAAGGAGATAACACCTAATTTAAATTTATACAAAAGCATAACCACTGTTGAGAAACTGCTGCCATTAACAATGACATCCATTGAGTACCCCTCTCCCATCATCTGCTCTAGCCAGCAAGCATAGTCAGCTCCCTCATGAATTAGCTTTTGCAAAATTAATGGCTAGAGAGTTGAGAAACAATAAGAGCTTTATTTTAACTATGCTATTTATACCCAACTCGGGCATTTATCTTTTCCAAATTCTTTATAGGTCTTTATGAAGCTGAAATTATTTTTCATTTTTGTCCCAGCTACATATGCAAATGACAAAATAATCAAAATCGTCAAACTCTGGCTGATACTTTCTGTGAGAGTTCTAATTTTTCAAGAAGCCATGTTCATGTTACCAATAGAATTGATATCAGAATTTATTCAATTAAATGGTTCTGGATTTTTCTAAAATTTGGACTTCAAAATATTATTCAATTTAATAAAGATTGGTGTCAGGATGTATCTCAGGTGGTGGAGTGCTTTCTTAGAGTGTGAAGCCCCATGGTCAATAACCAGCTCTGCATGCACTGAGTGTAGTACTAGCTCTTGATATTGAAGCCAAGGGTATCAGAAGTTCAAGACCATCCTCTGCCTCATAAGGAGTTGGAGTTTGGAGGCTGGTGGCCTGAGATTTGTGAGAACTTGCCTCAGGAAGAAAAAACAAACAAAAAAGATCAGAAAGACAGAAAGATAATTTCTTGAGATTTGACTATTTTGGGGGTATACTAGGTTTTTTNAAAAACATAACTTTTGTTATAAGTATCAACATGAACTCCAACAACTCAAATGTAAACAATTAATTAGAACTCTGTCTTGCATATGAAATACTGTCACGGTTTGGATGTACTAGTTCAAATTCTAATGTAGACAGATACTTCAGTCTATGATAATGTTGCCTCAAATGAAGCTGATCTCATCTGATCTGTGAAGCTAAGCAGGGTTGTGGCTGATTACTACTTTGGATGGGACACACGTACTTTTAACATGTTGCTATTAATGCTGATTGTACCTTGAAAATGCCATTTGGTCAAATGTCCACCTATTAAATAAAAACTTACNGAGAGAAACAGAGGATTAATTATTTGCCCTGATGAGCATTAGAAGGCAATATAGTCCTGAATTTTTAAAAGTTGTACAATACTCATAACTCATGCTGTGTCTATTCTCTATTCCTTCAACTGTAACATTAAAAATGTTGTGTATAATGATGATAAGTGATGGTGAAATGCTCAGTCCTAAGTGGGAAAGCTCTGGCTCCCTTTCCAAAGCACAGGGAACATTGAGGAAGAGAGACAATAAAGAATATAAGAGCAGAGGNTGATGAGCTATGCAACAAAAAGACGNTTTTAAGATATGACATAGCCATTGTGAGCATGAATGGCTGGCTTTGTCCTCTGATCCCCAGGCAAGCTTTATTGGAGTACACAATATAACACCACATTCATCTGCATAAAACCATCACAAGATTNGGCCCCCTCAGCATTTCATCATGAATGGGAATAGACCATAAAACTTCACCCATTCCTGATAGTAATATCAGCAATTAATGCTTATTGGGGAAGGGATGTCATTTTCTTCAGTGGTGTGACCACTGATACATTTTTCTTGCTCTAAGTAATTCCCTTCCACCCATGTTCAAGCTAGAAATCCATGAAATACAGTGAGCCATACATAGAACGATATGAAAGTAGGGGTACAGGAGGAACTGTTGAAAAGAAGGCTCCCAGCATGAGACAGATGGGACTTGGAGAATAAATGCCTAAAATGTATTGTATATATTTATGAAACTGTTTAACAATAAAGTGAATAAAAAGTACAACACGTGAAATATTTCACATATATAATATTTATATTTTTTATTTTATAAATTTTATTATATAAATCCTTGCAAATAAATAAAATCACACACCCAAATTAACCAGACTCAAAGTCTATATGACTCAGTGGATTTCTGCACAGTTGGGATAGACATTTGGAAGAGAAACTATGGAGCATCACATTAAATTTTACATTTTCAGTATTGACTATATAAAGTGCACAAAAATGTTGTTTTAAATCACCTCTAAATTCCACATTTCCTCTAAAAACTGACTTCTAGAAATAATATCCCTGAACAAGAGCAGAAGTGTGATAAAGGTCTGGCAGCGGGTCAAGGGCTGTCAGCAATGTTGTTCTCATGGTCAAGTTAACCTACATACAGTGTGTGCATGTGTGTATGCATATTGTGTGTGTGTGTGCATGTGCATATGTATGTGTGCAGGTGCACATGTGCATGCATGTGTTGTATGTGAAAACCATATATAAGCATCAGATATCATGCTCATTTACTCTCATTATTTTGAAACATAGTCTCTCAAGGAAACCGAAGCTTACTGATCAGAGTAGACTGGCTGGCCAGCTTTGGGGGTTCCCTTGTCTCTGTCTCCCGACTAATGAGATTGCAAGTCTGTGCCAATAAACCTTGCTTTTTAACTCAGGTTCTAGGGATCGAATTCAGGTCTCCATGCTAGTATAACCCCCAGCTTACCAACTGAACCACCTCCTCAGTTCTTGCATGTGTTGAGAGATCTGAAAACCCTTCTCCATCCTGAGAGTTGACTGTTCTTAGCAGTAACGAAGTTAAACTTGTAAAATATGGCTCTCTAAGGAATGTGTTCTTTTGATAAAATGAAAGTCATTTTAGCATCTATTTTATGAAGACCTTATATTAAAATTTAAAGCACATTACCTAATTCATTTTCTATCTTTACTTGACCATCAGGGGACAATACACAACTTTTAAAAATTTCATCAGGGGCCCCCTGGCAGTAGGATCAGGATCCATCCTGATGCATGAGCTGGGTTTCTGTAGCCCACTACCTATGGTGGGATGATGCCTTGCACAGCCTTGATGCAGGAGGGAGGGGCTTGGACCTGCCTCAACTGAATGTACCAGGCTCTGCTGACTCCCCACGGGAGGCCTTACCTTGTCTGAGGAGGGCATAGAGGATGGGTTAGGAAGCAGAATGCTTGGGGGTGGGAGAAGGGAAGAGAGGGGGATCTGTGGTTGGTATGTAAAATGAATAAAAAATTTCTTAAAAAAAATTCATCAGTATCCCAATTGCTCTTCTGAGTCATAAAGTCTCCACTTTCTTCTTTTCATTTCAATATTTTCTTCCATGGAAAATTGCTTATTTTGTGATGCTGAGAATGTATGAATGAAACAATCATTTTCCTCTTCAACAAAACTCTATGCAAGAAAAACACACATCTATCCGTAAGGTGGCAGTATGTTCTCCCATGAGCCACAAGTAGCACAGCCTGGGACATGCACTGTGGAGTTCCAAAGCTTAATAAATGACTTCAACCAGATTCCTGGTGATACACTCAACACACTGAAGAAAGCTGTGAATCACTGGCTTGAAGGATATGCCTCTCTTATTTCGCTAGAACAATTCCAAAAATAAATGTGTAATGTTTATCCCAGTACATTTAGGTAAAAAGTTTAGGGGAGTTAAATATTACTAAGATTTTGTGCTTAGAAATTAATATATTTATTATTACAATGTTTAAGAGTCATCCTTTTATCTAGACCAATGGTTCTCAACCTTCCTTATGTTGTGNCCCTTTAATACAGTTCTTCACACTGTGGTGACCCCAATCATAAAATTATTTTGTTGCTACTTCATAACTGGAGTTTTGCTACTATTATGAATCATAATGTAAATATCTGATGTGCAGAATATCTGATATGAGACCCCAAAGTGTCACGACCCACAGGTTGAGAATAGCTGATCTAGATCAACATGATAGATATTAATTGTTCTAATTTTATGCTGTTACCAAAATAAACCACCTTGATCAAAAGCAACTTAGGGGGTGAAAGAGTTTATTTCCTCTTACACTTCAGTGTCACAGTCCATCACTGAGTGAACTCAAGGCAAGAAGCTGAAGGCAGGCCATTCGGCTACTCCATGCGGCATTACCTTCGACTAGAGAATTTACTCATAGCCAAGAAAGTACAACAGGAAGCATGTAGGGTGCTGCTGGCTGGCTGGCTGGCTCCCTGGCTCACTCCCAAGTTATTTACTGCTTACCTAGCTTTCTTACATAGCTCAAGACTGCCTGCCCAGAAAACTGCACAGCCCACAGTGGGTTGATCTTCCTACATCAGCTAAGCAAATCAGGACAGTCCCTTATGGACATGTTCACAGGCCAATGTAAAAAAGACAATACTTAATTGAGATACTTTGCAGGTGGTTCTTGACTGTGTTAAGTTTACAAAGCTAATTCTAAATAGGACACTAATCAATTAATCTATTAGTAACTTAATACATACACAAACTTGCATGTAAGTTTTGCCATCTTGCAATTCACTGTATTCTTTTAGATGACAATAAAGAAGTCAGTGTCTGATCCAAAATTTTGTGAACAAGATAGGACTTGACATCTTACATTTTCTGCAGTAGGTCACAACAATACCATATTGTGCAAATAATAAGCTCACTAAACAGAGAGTCCAATTTCAGCCCTGAGAGTGACAGTGACCAGAAAACCAGAGAAACAGTCTGTCTTCTGAGCCTTCTATGCTTTTCTCAGAGTCCAAAGATGCAAGTAAAATAGAATGTTGACCTTGTGCCCGTGTAATATTTAAGCACTGCACAGCTTGGTGGGGAGAAGTTGCTCTCCACTCAGCTTTGCTTGTCTTTGTGTTTTCAGACAGCTCTGACTGTATGAGCCTAAGGATAGAGGAGAGGCAATAATATAACATTTGCCCTTGCCCTGTGCAAAGTTGGCATTTTGTGGTATATATGTACGTACATGTGCAAGAGTGTGCGTGGATGCATAGAGACTGGAGGTTGGTGTTAGGTGTCTTCCATGATCACTCTCTGCCTTTTACATTGAGAGGCCTGTCTCTCACTTTTCTCCAGAGCTAACTAATTCAGCTAGTCTAGCTATTCAGATTGCCCTAAGGGATTCCATTTCTGCCTTCCAAACACTGTGAACATAGACAGGCCAANACAATCTTTGTTTCTGTTAGGGATCCTCATAGTGGCATGGCAAGCGCTTTACTCACTGAGCCCTTTCTTGGCTCCTATTTTTAAAGCATCATTTTGTATACACTAAATGTTAATTTTTAACAATTTTTAGAACAGTGATGTTTCTTTATCAGAAAGTAAGTCTAGGAACCAATCTGATCCACTTCTGAGATACAGATAAATGGGAAATGTATTCATTTTCAAGGTAAACATTTTCCATGATGAATTTTTAAATGAATAATCACATAGTAAATAACAGTCCCTGTAGAGTGCATCCTTGGTACAGAGTGGTCTATTCGAAACCTACAGGAAGGTGAACCCCAAGATGTTTGCTCCATCAGGAAGACAGGAATCCCGCTGAAAACTGAACATGCACAAGCATTATTAATATTCCCATTATTAAAGGAGAGGCATGAATGCATCTTAGGTGAATGGAGAAAATATCAAAATGAGGACTGTTCACCCTGAACAAATGTCCCTTCTGGAGATTTTGTCTAAAGATGGTAGAGACAGCCCCATCTTTCAAGATATACAGAGTCTATCTTGAGCAAATGGGAGTACTGTGACTTGGAGTCAGATTGTAAGTTGAATGATTTTTTTTACTTCTCTTCTTGCTATGACAAAATAGTTGATAGAAGCAGCTAAAGGAAGGAAGCTTTATTTTAGCCCACAGTCTGAAAGCAAGGTCCATCATGATGGGAAAGCCTTGGTGGCAGGAGCTTGAGTAAACTGGTCATGCTGCATCCACAATCAGGAGGCAGAGAGATGCTAGTGTTTAGCTCATCTTCCCCTGTTCATTCGGTACAGGTCCCCAGCCCATGGGATGATGCCCCCCCCCACGTTTAGGGTAGATATTTCCTAGTTAATTAACTTAATCTAGAAACTCCACCAAAGGCTTCTCTAGAGATATGTCCTCTTTGTGGTTCTAGATCCTGTCAAGTTGATAATCAGTCTAAACCACAACAAATGATGGCCTCTGATTGCCAAGGTCCCCTCCTGGAAGGGTGATATAAGACTGTTTTCAGTATCCTTTTCTCTAGTCTTCCTTTCTCAGTCCTCAGAAACCTGAGTAAAAAACAGTGAGGCTATACCTTATGAAGAAATTATCCACTTCTGACTTAAGGTTATCCACTTCTGACTTAAGGTCAAGCTGTCTTGGCCTGTGTTGATATCTCAGTTGTTAAAACACTTGTTTTGCAAGCATGAGGACCTGAGTTCCATCCTTTTGACCCATGCTTTCTTTTTAAATGTGAGTGTGGTGGCATGTGCTTATAATCCCTGTACTGAAGAGATAGAGACAGGAGGATCTCTGGGACTCATTGACTAGCACACATTTATGAATATCAGCACACTCATACACATGTGTACACACACACATACACAAACACACACAGAGAGAGAGAGAGAGAGAGAGGAGAGAGAGACAGAGAGAGA
>LZPO01027596.1:90403-105503 GCA_001675575.1 Neotoma lepida
TCAGGTCTGCCTTTTGAGAATTACTGAGTGTGAGCTAGAATAGGAGAGGTTGATAACTACTCTGAAGTAGCCACAAATTCCTCTAGAAAAGCTGCTTGTAGTCTGAGCCTCATCCTAACTCTTCTTCTCCATTGATTTCCTGCCAATGTTTTTCCTGCACATGGACCTGCTGAAGTACTAGTCCTTAAAATCCTTCTCAAACATTGAACCAATATCAAGGACCCTGTNGTTGGATGCCTCCTGCACCAGTGGAGATTTGTTGTGGACAATTCCTAAGATATTCAAGCTTCTCCTCACATCTCTCTGGTCCTCTGAGAGAACGGGGATCAGTCAGGCTAAACAGCTTTAGCTAGTTGTGCATGATAAGGTGCTCTGATAGATCCTGTCTGTCCTGGTCCACATGTTCACGACTCCAGCACCCTTGCTCATATTCACACACGGCTGGTCTGTATCATCTTATCAGAGTTGGAGTGCAGCTCCCCATGATGAATTTGTTCATGACTTCCTTCCTACACAAGCAGATGATTATCTGTGAATATAAATCCAAGTCACAGCCAGTTAGTTTCATGATAACCAGGCTAGTTTTTGTACTAGCTATTGCAGGTGAGGAAGCCTTTAGGGATTAGAGAAATAAAAGTTCAGGATCTGAAACTGGAAACATGACTCAGTGTGTAAAGAATGTATTCTGTGTGAGTTTTGTTTCCCCTTGTTGGGATAAAATACCCTGGTGAAAGGAACTTAGGGGAAAAGAATGTGTTTTTATCACAATCCCAGGCTATCGTCCATCATTGTGGGCAAGTCAAGACAGTAGGAACTTGAAGAAGCCAGTCACATCACATCCACAGTCAACAGCAGAGAACAATGAATTAATATATGTGTTTTAGTGCCACTGATAGTGGGTGAGCCTTCCCACATCAATCAGTGTAAGTAAGGCAATTCCTCATAGATATGTCTACAGACCATCCTAATCTAGATGGTTCCTCATTGAGATTCTTTTCTATTTTATTCTAGATTTTGTCAAGTTGACAACTAAAATAAATCCTCATACTGTGCAACCATAAGTACCTGAGTTTTAATCTCTACAACTGCATGAAAGNCAGATAGTGGCATGTATCTGTAATCCCAGTGCTCTATGGTGATTTGGAGGCAAGAGATAGGAGAATCCCCAGAAGTACACAGTCTGAAGTCCACAGTGATGAACAACAGGAGACCTTGTCTCAAACAAGTTGGAAAGGGAAGACTGACATCAGAGATTGTCCTCTGATTTCCACACATATACCATGTGCACCATAATAAAAGCACTATCTTCATATACAATAATTTACACACATACACACACACACACACATACAAACACACACTCAGTATTTTATTTTTATTTCTTCTTGCTGAAGGTTTTAACTGTAAGACTTCTTCTAATATAATGGCCCTCAATAGCACCAGTAAGCATGCTAGGAAGTATAGGGAGACCTTTCTCCAGAATAGGCTAATTGTAGTGTACATAGGTCTCTCCTCTTGAACTTTAGTTTTGCTGATAGTCCTGATAGGAAATTTTTATTTCCCTGTTGTTTTCTTGCCATTCTTTATGTGCCCCCCCTTTTTTATATGAATCCAGACATCAACTTTTACATATGTAAGCCTGATTTCTTGTTTTCTGTGGTGGAAATACATTTCTCTTTAGTTGACTTACNGGTCAATGAGACCATCTGATGTTTTATGTTAGATTGGTATAGCTATTCTTTAATGTTTTGAGAATAAAATAAGTTCTGTTAATATGTTCACCTGGGTGACAACAGAAATTGGAATGATAATCTAATTCATTGTTAAAAAACCGATTTCTTTCTTTTTTATTTATGTGCACCTATTTGTGTATATTTCCATGTACATATGCATACAAGTGCCCGAGGAGGCCAGAAAAAGGTGTGTAATCCCCTAGAGCCAGAGTTACAGGCATTTGTGATTTGCCTGACTTGGGTTATAGGATCAAACTTAAGCCCTCTGCAAGGAAAATAAGTTGTTTGTACTACTGAGGCATCTTTCCAGTGCTGGCAGCTAATTCTTAGGGAAAGAAATATTTGAGGGCTGGGGAGGAGGCTCAGCAAGTAAAACACTTGCCATGCCAGTGGGGACCTAAGTTCAGGTCCTCCAGAGGGATGTAAGGCCACTTGTGGTAACCTCAGCACTCCTGTACACAGATGAGAGGTGGGAAAGAGAGAAGTCTTGGTGGTGAATAACAGAACCCATCTCAAACAAGGAGAAAAGAAGAACAGCTGAGGTTGTCCTCTGACCTCCACATATGAGCTGTGGTATGCATGTGCCTGTGTGCACATGCTCTGTCTCTATCTGTCTCTCTCTGTGTCCTGTCTGCCTCTTTCTCTTATACATATGCTTCTTACAGACATACAAATATATATGTATATATGCATACATATTATATTGTTTATTTTCAAATGACTTAAACCTTACACACTTCCAAAAACTAAGACAATTCTGAAAATATGATGTGCCTATCCTATTTCAAAACAGCTTGGTCATCATCCATGGGTAGGAAACACATTGATGGAACTGATGTGTGGTTTGAAATCATCTTTGCTTCCTGAGTCCAAAGAGTACATTAATACATAGAATTTTCGTGTTTGAACATTTCTTTGTTTGAACATTTCTACTTGACTCACAGAGTAACAATTAACTTTTAAACTATTTTGGATGCCACTGCATTCAAACACATCTTATTTGAGTCATCTTTTTAACTTAGTGTCAGCTCTCAGAACTTGAAATAAACATAAATACTGCAATTATCCTTGTATTATAAATATTTCATTCTTAATGGTAGTAATTATTTTCAATGACAAAATTTCAAATGCATGGTATTTTACTTGTCTTTGATAATAAATAGTCAATGCTTTATTACACATGGATAACACACTACACAGAACATATTTAAATAGGAAAAATAAGAACATGAGCCCCATTAATTTAAAATTTTTTTCATTGACTTTGCTTCCATGTGGGCTTCAAATTTTTATATGCTGTACGTTTTGNATTACTTTTAAAATAATTATATCTGCCTGGGTATTTTGCGTGCATTTATATCTGTGCATCATGTTTGTGCCTGGTGGCTGCAGCAGCCAGAAGAGGGCATCAGTTCCCCTGGAACTGGAGCTACAAAATGTGTGTGCATCACCATGTGGGTGATTGAAATTGATCCCAAGTACTCTGAACAGCAGCTAGCATTCCTTAATGCCAAGTATCTCTCCAGCACCTATTGTATACTTGTTTGATGGAATGAAAGAGACTTGGCACATTGGAATTTTGTTTACATAGTGGCATTTCTTTATGGAAACTTCAGTTTTGATAAACCAATCCTGAAGATGGGTGCTGTCTCTTATACACATCTAGATGTGTATAAGAGACAGCGCTTCAGCAATGTGTCTTTAGAAGGCTATCATGTGTTTCTAGACAATCAGGCAATACTGGAGGTCAAGGCAGCTGGCTCTCAGCACCCATTAGCTTTCTTATTCTTTCCNTATCTGACCTGCTTGACCTCTTTCTGCAATGGGAATAAATGAAAAAAAATAATCTATTTGTAGATTTGCCCTTTTTCCTTGGTAAGCTTTTTTTTTTAATAAAGAAAAAAATAAATGATTTCCTAAAGATAATGAGTGCCTGTGAGAATGAGTGCTTTGGTGCTAGTGATGGGACTGGTGTAATTATTATCATTATTATTATTTATACTAAAATACATTCATTACTTTTTGTCTTTTTTTTTTCTTTTGCTAGGGGCAAACTAATATTCACTTTCTTTGACCTATGAAGAAAATCGCCCTCCTCATCTAGGAGTTAGACAGCCCTTTTCAAAGTTCTTATGTACAAAAATATCACACACAAGGACAAATATATTTTAGAAATACAAAATGTGTTTTCAGAAAACACATGTAGCAATGCCAGGAACTAAAATAGAACAGAAACTCATTTTAGAAAAAACTCAATTTAAAAAGACAGGGAGCATTTTCAGGAGTATCTCAGGAAGGAAATTCCAATGACTGAACCAAACAATAACTCTTGCTGTTAGTTTATATGGCTCTGAAAATATAGATATACTATGTTACTATATTGATCATGGAATTTTCTCTCTCTAGAACCTTTCACCTGAAAGCTCTGATACTAGTTAATGGCAAATATATCTNGTTGCTCATCCAGTCAACTAAAGGGAAATCTATTTTCATTGCAGAGAAGAGAATGCCTGGTGGTGTTGGGAGGAGCCTGCTTTCTCTATGACATGCAGCATGGTCTGTGGCCCCATGCAGTGAACTGCAGCTGCTTTCCTTGTCCCTAGTGTTTAGGTTATGAATAGTATTAGAAAAGGACAAATCTTCTAAATACACACATTAGGCTTTTTACCTCGATGGAGAGGTAGTTAATAATACATTGGTAATTTTTTTTTAATATTGTGTGTTATCATAACTCCTTTGAGACTATTATCACCCTGTGAAAAAAGAAAAATGAAAAAAAGTACAGAATGCCCCATATTTGCAAATGAGTCTAGGGGCTGACTGCCCCAAAGCCCATCTTTGAATCCAAGACTTCCAGACTCTGCTAATAGGAGTCTTTTCTTCCAAGGATCATGCTTTATGGTGAAAGAGTATTACAGATGATTGGAAGTTGAAAAACATGCTTTCACTTAACAATACCTAGTATTGTCAGTCATGTGACTCAGTGAGTAAAGTTGTTTGCCACCAAAGCCAATGACATGAATTAGATTTCCAAAATACACAGGGTGGAATGGAAGAGTTAACTCCTGCAAGCTGTCTGTCCTCTGACGTTCATGGCTACTCTGTGGCCTTTGAGTGTCCACTCAAAAGCAAAATATGTACATAAAATTGTAGAGAAAAGGGAGGGGGGCCAAAAATGAATGTGTGTGCCTTTTTTTCATCCTCAGTACCAATGTTAGAGTGTTCCATTTTCTTCACATTCTTACCCTTCTTTTGCATAGTGTACAAATTATTATTCCAGTATCTCTGCCTGTTCTTGAAAATAAAATGTTATTAAAATACAGACACACCCATGGGTTCATTGTAATCATTCCTGGATGCTTTCACAGTAAACTGAACAGTCAAACAACAGACAGACATCACTCACAGAGCCTGAAACTTCCTTGGCCCTATAGAGAAAATGTTTTCCAAACCTTGGCATTAATAAATCAAAGATGCACATCCCTGTTTTATTACCAATCAATTTCCATATCTCAGGTACTTAGAGTCAAAAGTGAAACTCATTATATACAGATGGAATGATTGAAACCATTTTGTTTGAATACATCTGTGAATTTGTGATTGGTGTTAACTTTCTATTTATTCACTTACTCATATTCACTNGATGTGTTTATTAAATATTCATTTATTCAATACTGTCATTAAAGTCTTAGTATGTGTCAGTGGCTGCATAAGGCTCTGAGGATAATGCAATAAGGCTAGAGGAGGCTCCTTTCTTAGCTGAGCTTCTATTTTATGGAAATACTGTTCTTTATAGAAAGAAAATGGAAAGTGTGGGATGCAGAATGGAGAGGCGTGATAGAGCAAGCACATGAATGTGGGGAGGGACTAGGAAGAAACATTCGCATAGTATTTCCCAATGAGTGAATAATTTGGGTTTTGAGAAAATATTTTAAAAAGAACACTAGGGATTGAGGACGTAGCTACTTGGTAGAGAATTTGACTACCAAGCATGAGAACTCTGGATTCCATCCTCAGCACTATGCACAATTGGTGTGGGCACTCTGCACCGTAAGTCAGGCATGCTGGCACACATCTGTAATCCCAGAATTCAGGAGACCAAGGCAGGAGGGTATGTAGGCCAAGATCATCCTGTACCATAGCAAGTTTGGGTCTATCCTGAGCTACGTGAATCTCGGTCTCAACAAAGCACTCTATAGTAGCCCTGTGTCTAGATAACTGATTTCCATTTCCCCATCATTACTCAGTGTTTAATATGTGAAAGGTACACCATTTATTTCTGCAGGGTTTCCTAGGTACCTGACTATCCCATCTCATAGTCTGATGAAGCACATTATAGAGCAGCATTGTGTGGCTAAAAAAGGATGTGGAACTTTGTTGGCAAAGATATTGAGAAACTGAGAAGAAGATTCATAACTTCTGGAAACAGAATGAGACTGAATGCTTCACACCTCCAGCTCCACGGTGCTAGGTGACCTATTACAGCCTGAAAGTTTCCCTTGTGTAGACAGATGTTAGGTCTGTAATTAGTATGGTAATGCTTCATTCAAAGGATCTTTGAAGTCTCCTTTTCTTTTATTAAGAACTCCCTTTCAGATGTGGGCTTTTTAAAGCACCTTCAAGATTATGGAGAAGAAAGTTCAAGGAGAGATAATATAATAGTTATTCTTCCTTGGACTCTGAAACTTGTGAAAAGATTACCTCCTTTTTGTTAAACCGACTTAGAAAAATTTTTCAAAGTGGTATGTTTTGGTGCCCGAAGGCTGGGAGCAGCCTTTGATCTTCTTTCTATTCTTTCTAACATCTTCCTTCTCTGACCACTGCACAGTTGGGTAACAATCTGTGTAATATTAGCATAATTACCTTAGGAATTTTTTGTCAGGCCCTTTGTTGGTTTATACTGATTGTGGACTTGGCAGGGCTTAGAATTACCCAGGAAAACAGCCTCTGGGGACATCTGTGAGGAATGTTTTTGATTATGTTTATTGACATTTGAAGACTCATCCTAAATATGGGCAGCAACATCTCATGGACTGGGGTCCTAAACTGAATAAAAAGGAGAAAGCGACCNGCACATCAGCATTTATTTCTCTCTGCTTCCTGACTGTACGTATAATGTGAGCAGCTGACAGCTGCCTCGCCCTCCTGCTGCATGCCTTCCCACACAGTGGGCTATACTGTTATACTGTGAGCCAAAGTAAAGTCTTCCTACCTTGAGTTGCTTTTTGCAGGTGATTTTCACAGCAATGGTACAAAGAAGCCAAGACACTCCCATAAAGGCAAAAGTCAGCATGATGGAAGTTCATTTCAGCCAGACAAGATGGTTGGATGTGTTTATAGAACACAATCAGTCAGATCACTACCATATCTGCTGTGCACAATCATTCATAATTTTAGGTTATGAAAATTCAAGATCCATTTTCTCTTATTGCCATTTGGCACCTGTAAACTTTCCATGAATCAGNACCTTTTACCTGGAGTTCAACCTCCTCAGTGATAAAATCAATAGTGTTAATACAGCTACTGTGAGTGGAGGATCATTTGCAAGAAATGTAATTACCTACCTATGGCACTGCTCTAACAGTCAAAAACTATCTGTTAGGAAGATGTTTGGTGTGTGTGTGTGACAGTATCGATAGTACTTTGAAGAAAGATTTGTACCTGGAGTGGCTGTGCTTAATTCCATCACCCTAGAGGCAGAGACAAGTGGATTTCTATGAGTTTGAAGTTAGCTTGGTGTAGTGAGTTCCAAGATAGCCTGTCTCAAAAAATAAAAAATAAATAAAAAATAAAGACTTACCTTACCTTACTATATCAGAATGCCAGATGGATGGATACATTACTAAGATACAAAACTCAATGAATATTGATTCTCAGTGTTATTGTACACATGAGACTCAGAATAGTTAGANTCATAAATGACTGAATCTGTACTTGACAGAGATGCACAGAACTTAGAAGAATTTTCTGTGAATCTAGTAAGAGTTAGTGTTCTTAATGTAGTTCAGTGAGCACTTTTGTGAATATGTATGTGTGCACTAACACATACATAAACATATACATATTATGTTTGTATAGTATATGTGTAGTGTATGTGCATGTATATACATAAAGGCATAATTTAAAGAGTTAAGGAAATATACAAAGGCAATTTAATCATATACATGGCTATGTACTGAGAGCAGGAAGGAATTGATANGTTAAAACACAGAATGGGCCAGGCNGTGGTGGTGCATTCCTTTAATCCCAGCACTCAGAAGGCAGAGGCAGGCAGATTTCTGTCAGTTCGAGGCTAGTCTGATCAATAAACCAAGTATCAGGATATCCTGGNATACACAGAGAAACCTTGTCTCTAAAAACCAACCAACCAACAANCAAAAAANCCCACAGAGTTATAACCATACTACGCTATTATGTGGCATGATGTATTTGATTAATTGAGAACAAAACACTAAGGAAATGCAAGTCCTTTGTGCTGGGTGTAGTGGCATGAGCTTGTAATCCCCACCCCTGGAAGGCAGACAGAGGGAGGGAGGGAGGGGCATAGCCCTGGAACTCACTGGCCATTAAGCACGCACACGCACACACACACACACACACACAGTGGGTATGAAGAATTTCTCTGTGATTACTTATGAAATTTGGAATGTAGTTTGTATGTTAGATGATTTTACTTAATTCCTATTTTTTTCTCAGGCATGGTAGTGTAGCCTTNTTTTCTTGACAAAAGCATACTGAAATATGCTTGTGCAATCTCTTTAGGCCATTTGAAAAAACAGCTTTATGTGTGTAGGAGTCAAATAGAGAATGAAAGAAGTATGGGAATATTTTCAGAGTTAATGAATCAAAATGGTTGTTATTAGTCATCAGTGTCTGGTCTTTCAACCTTCTAAAGGTTGAATTTCTTAAAGCAAATAAAAATTGTAATTACAGCTTAGCTGAATATGGTAATATCATTCCTTTTTTAAAATAGATTATTTTCAGATTTTTGTTTATGTGTCTGTGTGTATGTGCCTGATTATAGGTATGTGCACATGCGTGCAGATGCCCTCAGATTTCAGAGGAGGGCAGTGGATTCTCTGGAGATTGAATTACAGGCAGCTGTGAATTATCCTACATGGGTGCAAGGGAAGTGCTTTTAAAAGCTGAGCCATCTCTCTAGAACTATTATTTCCTATAAAGAAGTAACATAAAGTGGGAGAAGACTTCTGCCCACATGCCTTATCATAATAAAATTGCAGAATCAACTTGAAAATAACACCTTAAGAAGATCTTGAAGAAAAGATAGGCTACAAAAGCTGAACAATTTAAACAGATCTTACAGCAATCAAATTGAGATGCTCAAGTGTAATTGAACAGTGTCTGCCATGAGATAATCTTGTTTAAAATGATGTATTCAGCAAATACATCTTCATAATGAAAAACTTTAACATATGACTGAAGAAAAACCAAAAAGAAAATAATCAACAATTGAAATACACTCTATACTTGTATGAAAGTATCATAATGAAACACATTAATATGTATAANTAATATACACTAATAAAATTAAAGAGTAATTACTAAAGCCATAACATAGATAGAAATGTTACCACACAGAAAGGCAGAGATATGTAAAGAAATTATGAGCTGCCATCTTATGACTTCAACTGATCTTCCAATCTGAATTTCCAAATAAAAATTGTAATTATTCTCAACTTAGAAAGTGATTAAATATAAATAAATAGTTACAGAAAATTGTAAGAGCTGAACATACTGAGAGTAGGAAAATAATCTTCTAAAACTGTTCTGAAAATTATAATATTACCACAGAATTATGAGTAGGATGGTCATGAATTCAGATGACCCAATAAACTTCATGTATTTTAAAAAGTGTATAAATTAATTATTTTAAGAGTGTTAATTTAAATTATGATAATAGTCAAAAATATAAAGTAAAGTAGAAATATTCAAAGACATGGAAGAAAATGGGATAAAAATGAGAGAGACTGAATTGAGCATTTGAAATCTGAAAAATCCCAATGGAGGAGATACAGGAAAATTGAGCAATATAAATATTGGACAGAATAAAGGATAGGGACTTTAAGGGAAGTATTTGGAATATATTGTTAGGGTAATATCTTCAAAGTGCCCAAGAGACTCAGCACCTCCAGATTCAAATAAAAGTTTTCACAGAACTGGAGAGACAGCTCAGTGGCTAAGAGTGCTTGCTGCATAATTACGGAAGCTGAAGTTAATCGCGACACCCACATAACATGCAGAACATTCCACAGATGCCTGTAATTCCATCTCTAAGGGGTTCCATACCCTCGTGTGGCCCCTGCAGACACAGGCACACAATCACACATGCATATATGTGTATGCACACACACACACACACACACACACAAATAAATAAAAATGAAAAACAACTAAAGGCTTTTCTTATGTAAATTAATATCAGAATTCCCTGATGAAATGACAAGATGAATCTGTCTCCTAGAATTAAATTATCCCATTCTTTTTGTATGTGTATGTGTGTGCATGTTCATGGGGTGGGGTGTCTACATGTGTGTGCATCTACAGCCAAATATGTGACTGGAAGACAGAAATCAATGTTGGTGTCGTCCCTCAAGCACTATCCACATTGCTTATTGGTCAGTTTGTTTGTTGAGAAGGATTCCTAGGGATCCATCTTTCTTCACCTCCCCAGAACTGGAATTACAAGTACCTGGCACCATATTCAGCTTTTTTACATTGGTTCTGAGGGTTGAACCAAGGTCCTCATGCATATGTGATAAGCACTTTACTCACTGAGCTTTCTCCTTAGCCTCAAATTACCCTTTTCTTGAAGGGGCAAACATCATGTGACCTAAGGTTCAGATGCAGTTTCTGCTGACTGTCATCGATAGCATATGAGTGCAAAGGAGCTGGTACGGAGGCTGACCACTCAGGACACAGTAGGCTGTGACCTCCAGGAGATATCTTTCAGCCATTGACAATTTCAGATTTTTGGATCATGTGACAAGGGAACCTACCACTTAGAATAATGATCAGAGAGATCTGACTCCATGGAAGATATTTTTCAAAATCTAGATTTCTTATTTAATTTCCAGATCTAAGAAGAAAATACAAACTTTAAGACTCTCAACACCAATAGTCACAACATGAACAACTGACTCTTGGTGGAAATGAAGTCAGTGTGACCTGTGAAGGGGACGGAAATATTTAAGCCACAGCAGGATGTGATGAACCAAGTGANGAATCATCCCTTATACACCATTGAGGAATAGAATGCTTAGTTTATGGTGGTGATTTTAGTCCATTTGTTGTCCAGGCAGAGCATCTACCCTGCAGGAGAGAGTAGGGCACTTTGATCATCTAGGAGATAAGGAAAAGAAGCCACTGCAACAGGAATAAAGAGCCTCCAGTCATCATTTAGAAGTAATCTTTTTGATGTGAATCCTGTAAGGGGAAAGGAACTCATTGAATCACAGTAAACTTGCTTCTTAGGGATGCAGAAAGTGGGTGTTGGTGGTGGTAGGGACATGGTGGGGATAGAATTCAAAAGTGCAAACTTGGATTTGATAGGAAGGATTTGTTCACAGTTCCTTTTGTGCAACATGGTAGCCTATAGTCAATGACAATATAATGTTTTCTTAAAAAGTGCTGAAAAAGTAAATTTCTGGTGTACTNATCACAAAAATCAGCAACTTGTGAGGTAAATCATTGACTAAGTATATCAACCAAGATAAGCTAGGAGAGGCGACTGCACTATTTACTGGCACAGTGTTCAGATAACTGTGCTGAGTTCTCAAAGTACAGCCACTCCCAAGTTACTTCCATTTACCATTCTATCATGATCTAACTGGTCTATCTAGCTAACTGGTCCATTCATCTGTGCACAATTTTGGATTTTATTTTTATAGTCAAAACATGGAGATAATAAAACACTAATGTAATCTTTCTTGTTTATAAAATATTTGTGAGGTAACCAATATAATTTTCTTCTTTGTGAGAACAGGATCATATTATGTAGCTCAAGCTGGCTCAAACTTGTGATTCTCCTGCCTCAGCTTGCAAAGTGTTAGAATTGCTGTTTTCCAGAATCAATATTACTATGGTTATCTTATTCATGAAGAGTTTCAGGCTTGTAAAGTGTTTTTTTNAAANTTATGTTCTAGGTGATAGAATTCAGTCCTCATACTTTCATGGCAAGCACTTTATCAACTGGGCCATCCCCCAGCCCAAGCATCAGCTTATTAATGGCAAGAAACAATACATCTTTCNTGGTGGGACTAGGAAACGAATGTCCATAAATGGCCATGGTACCTGTTCCAAATGTCCAAATTAATGAGCCTAGTTACTCTTTTATAACTTTCCTGATTACATCANGAACCAAAGGGGTTGACAAAGTTTGAAAGGGCTAATGACTATGAACATTTCAAGCAATGTGAGGGTTTATGACAGAGAATATTGTATTGTATGAACAATACTGAGTTCACAGAGTGCATTTTAGAAACAATAGNTCAAAGNTCACCATATTCATATACTTTNAAAGATGTGTTTTTATTATTTTTAGCTATGCATATTTCAGAGGGTATACATATGAGTGCAGGGAGGTGTCCTCTGTGTTCAGTACAGCTGAAACGCCAGTACTGGGAGCTATCAGACGTGGGCACTGATAACTGGCCTCTGGTCCTCTGTAAAAGCAGCAAACACTCTCAACCAGTGAGGTACCTCTCCAGATCCTTACTTTTTGTTTTGATTCTTATTCTTCCTTCAGTGTACTCTATGCATAGGAACATGATTTTAGGAATTTATTGGTCAATGTGTCATTAATATTTTATTATTTTATACAACATTGTAAGATAAGAGAAATTCTCTTTCAGACAAGCTTAAAAATAACTTTTTGAGTTAGTTCAGTTTTACTTTCAAATAAAAAAGCAAAAAAAATTAGTTAAATAATATATTCCTGTATTTTGCAAGCTTTTAGGTACTGGTGTGCTGTTCATTTTGTTGGATTATTAGAGAGAAAGAAAGAGAGAGAGAGANAGAGACAGAGACAGAGACAGAGACAGAAAGACAGAGACAGAGACAGAGACAGAGAGAGGAGAGAGGAGAGAGAAAGTATGATGTAAGNGCAGGTTTCTATGGAGGCCAGAAGAGGAAATCAGATACCTTGGAGCTAGAGTTCCAGGAGATTGTGTAGTATGGGTGCTNGGACCTTAACTCAGGTCCTTTGAAGAGCAGTGAGTGTCACCACTTCAGGCCTATGATGTGTTGAATTGTGAATTCTGTACTGTGTAACCAGAATAGAGGCTTTCTTAGTTTCACAATGCTTGTATATTTTTTTCATTCTAAATGATACAGTAAACAAGAAATATGTTTTTTTTCTTTTTCCTGCTTCCTTTGTTTATAATTGATTATCAACCAGACTTTTAATGTTCCATTTACCTGTAATGCCTATCAAAAGCACTGGGTGCCTCTAAGTTCACTTAGCAAATACCACATTCCCCTCCATTAGGGAAAAGCTATGACATTGTCTTTGATGTTACCAATGTGTTCAGTGTGATTCTGTTGGTGGAAAANGGACTTTAAACAAAGTATGATATTCTCCAAGAGCAGTGTACAAAGAGTGTCATATTATAAATGATGCTCAGACATCCTAAAAGATGGATCAATAAGTAAAGGTACTGTCTCCAAGTCAAGACATGAATTTCATCACCTGAACACACATGATGGAAGGAGGGACTAGGCTCTTAGAAAGTATCCCCCGACATCTACACACATGCTTTGTCACATGCGTGCCCAGATGCATGCGTACACACATAAATAAATAATTAAAATTTTAGAAATACATGTTGGAGAAATGGCTGAGCAGTTAAGAGTAGGAAGTGCTCTTGAAGATGACCAGAATTTGGATCCCAGCACACGCATCAGTACACACATTGGCAGCTCAAAAATCCCTTTAACTCCAACTCCAAGGGATCTGACATCTTCTGGCCTCTCTGGGCACTTGTACATATACACATAGTCTCATACATGTGNATAAAATAAAATAAATGTTTAAAAATTGAAGTGGGTGGAGAAATGGTTCAGTGGTTAAGAACATTTATCTGGGTTCAGTTCCCAATATTCACATGGTAGTTCACAACCATCTGGAACTCAGTACAATGAAATTTAATATTTTCTTACTTTCTTGGCTCTGCATTCACATAGTGCACAGACATACATGCAGACAAAATGCACAACCCTACAATACATTAAAATAGATAAATCTTTAAAATTGCAAAATAAAAATAAAAGATACTCAATTGCATATTTAATGTTGTTATCATGGAAATATATTTTAATATACAAATCTTAGCCACTTAGAATCTTAGTCATCATCGTATTTTTACCCCCAGAAGTTAGCAAATAATTCAAACATGATATGTCTTTTTTTCTCTTTCCCTTTCTGAGACAACTGCCTCCCTATGTAGTCCAGGTGCGCCTCAAACTCACAATCTCTATACCACATCCTTCCAATGGTTGGAATTATAGGTGTGTAGCTGGACACCTGTATTTCTAAAGTAGTTTCCAATCACTTGATCTGATCCTGAATGCAGGTGTTGTTGAAATATTTCCTGCTGAGAGGGTGCTTGTTCTAGGGTAATTCCATTTTGTACTCAGTAATTGTGACAGGATCTGATTTTCCTTAATCTTTTGAAAAGATCAGCACCAAGATAAAGGAACAAGGAAACGACTTGNTGGCATGGGTACAAGAGGAGGATTAAAGCACTTGATTCCAGCAGGGATAACTGTGTCTTTACTGTTTTTAAAAGTGAGGTAGCCGATAAGCCTTATTATGATTACAGTTATCCTTTTATATCTTCATAGATATTACTGGTAAGTGATGGTTCTGTTACCCATAGTTGATCTTATATTGTTCCTGCTGGAAAAACAAATAGACTGACTTGCTGTTGTTTTTATAATTATTTATATTTTCAGGCTTTTGTTTTTAGGGCTACATAAATCCTCTCCCATTATGATCCCTAGTTGGTCCAGGAACCTTCTTCCCCTCTTCCCTTCATGTTTTCAAGCTGTAACAATATTGAGCTAGCTAGTGTAACATAATCCATGCTCCCCAAGTGCACAAGCTTTANTCAGGGTCTTTGCATTCTAATTGCATTTAGAGGCAAGGGGAAGGGTTGGAAAGTGGGGATTGGGAAAAGAAATGTAGTGGAAAGAAAAGAGGATAAGGGTGAGAAAAATGGAAAAGGAAGGAGGAAGACAGAAAGAGGGAGAAGAGAGAAGTGAGGAAGGGAAATGAGAGCTAAAGAAGAGAAGGTAGAGGAGGGAGGTGAGCAGACAGGACCTAGACAGAAGGGAAGAGAGAACAGAAG
>LZPO01027596.1:124459-136833 GCA_001675575.1 Neotoma lepida
GTGGCAGAGATATAGCTGAGTTGGTAGGAATCTGATTATCATCCAGGAAGCTTTGTGTTCAATTCTCAGCACTGAATAAACCAAGCATGGTAAACTGAAATATTAGCACTTGAGAGATGTGGTGGTTTGAATAGGTATGGCACCCCTAGATTCATGGGTTTGAATGCTTGGCTCATAGGGAGTGGCATTATTAGAGGGTGTGGATTTGTTGGAGTAGGTGTGGCTTTGTTGGAGGAAGTGTGTTACTATGGAAGCAGCCTTTGAGGTCTCATATATGCTCAAATCACACCAGTGTGGCAGTTTACTTCCTGTTGCCTGCCAATCAAGATGTAGAACTCTCAGCTCCTTCTCCAGTAGGAAGTCTGCTTTCATGCTGCTATGCTTCCCACCATGATGATAATTGATAGTGGACTAAATTTCTGAAACCNTAAGTCAGACCCAATTAAATATTTTCCTTCATAAGAGTTGCTATGGTCATGGCTATCTCTTCAGAGCAATAGAAACCCTGACTAAGACANGAGGTAGAAGAAGGAGGAANTGTTAAAGGTCAAATCCATCCAAGGTCATCTTTAATTATACAAGAGAATTTGAGGTCAGCATGGAATATGAGAGACCCTATCTCAAAATTAATGAATTAAATAATTAATGAATTAAAANAAGCTTTAAAAGTGNGTGACAATTCTAGCTGGGGAAAGGGAAATGAATAAATAAGAATGACATTGTCTAACAAAGGACCAAAGTTATATATGGTATTTTAAAGTAAACATTAAAATAAGAAAATCTTATGAAACAAATTGTATTGAGCAACTATAGGATAAGAAGAAAACTGGATTNTCACTTCAGATTTTTCTTAAAGATTTCTTTTATTTTTATTTATGTGTGCATGTAACATACACACAGTATGCAGAGCCNGAAGAGTGTGTCAGATCCCTTGGATAAGGAGTCAGATGCAGTGGTGAGCTGCCTGATATGGATGCNGGAACTAAACTCAAGTCCTTGCAAGAGCAGCAAGAATTCATATTCACTAAGCCTCCTCACCTGACTTCACTTCTGATTTTCATTCAAAATTAATGTTAGAGCAGGATATGGTAGTGCATGCCTCTAATCTCAGCACTTGGGAGACCGAGACAGGAGGCTTTCTGTGAGTTTGAGGTCTTCCCTGCCTGATTTACATAGGACATTCCAGGCCAGCCAGTACTATATGCCGAGACCCTGTTTTTACAAAATTAAAATTAAAAATAAAACCACAAAAAAACAATGTTAATTATTAGAGAAATCATGGTTTTAATAAGCTAAAGAATAACAAATTCTGTGGTGGTTTATAACAGAGAGCTGGTATAGCTGGTATTTGGTGTTTGAAACCAGTTAGGAAATAACTTTTAGAAAAACAATATAAATATTTGAGGTTCCTCTGTAGCGGACACATACAAATTTAAAAGGCACCTGGTAAATTGGTTAAAANAGTCATTGCATCCATGAAAATAATGTTATAATACACAATATGAGAAAGAACATTTCAGTGTCATGNAAAAACATTTCCCGAAAGAATAAACAGGAAGTAGTAGGCCGAGTAAGTCAGTTCTCTTTATTTTCCAACATCTCTAAACATCAGAGTTAAAGGCATTGTTTTATTTTAGCATGAATTCCAGGGGCAGAGCTCAGACAGCATAGGAGTTACATTTTTTTCTTCATCTTTTGAGTAATTATTCAATAAAAGAGAACCAAATGTATCATTGTAAACATGTTTGTATGTTCTGATTTTTAAAGTTATTTCCTAAGGTTACATAAAAATATGCTTTAAAAAAAACCTCAGAATTCTCTATTTGGGGAAAACTGGAGTAATCTCAATATATGCATAGATAAATACCTGAATGAGCATAATTTCACTAAAATTATACTTACTATAATTATATTAATACCTTTAAATTCCTTCAACCCAGGTGAATATTAATTATCTATTGGGATAGAATGTGAAGTTTTCCAATATGTAATCTATATAACCTGTTTAGACATTTTTTTCCTGCTCACTACTGACAATTTTGTTGAAGAAACTAATCGATTGCATTCAGATAGATTCACACTTTTCTCCTGGTTGAACTCCTTCAGCTTAACTATATATATATATATATATAATTTTATATAATTATTATATATATAAAACAAATATATATAATCTTTATTTTCATGATGGATATATTGCTTGAAAAAAAAATAAGCTGGGACTTAATCCTGCTAGATATTTTATATGATGGTTGACATTATATGTAAGATGTAGAAAGTTCCTGAAGCGAGCTCCCATTGAGAACTTCATTTGGAAAGAGATGGTATTGCACTACAGATAAANAATGAGATCCTAAAGGGAAAGTCCCCTGAGTCCTGAGAAACAAAGGAATATTACATTTGTAGGTTTCTAGTGTGTCTGAGGGAATTCCACACCATGTAACTCAGGCCACATATGTGCCACAAGTCACAGATGCAAGCAGTATGTAAGATCAAAAAGTTATCCTGTAGCTAGCTGTACAGGAGCGGGTCTGCAACTCTATAGAAGACTTTGCTTAAGGAGTCTGTCTAGAAAGCTACAGGTGGTGTGGGTTGGTTTTCAGGGAGAGAGAAGCCCTGCAACTTGATCATATGTAANCCAACATATCCTAAAGAAATGAGGTGGATATCATCAGGGTTAGGGTTAGGTCTGCTGGAGTGAAGTCCCGGCTTTTACTTATTTATACTGTGGCAGGACAGTTGGCAGGAGAGTGAGGTTCTAAATGCATTAAGATTAGCATATGAAAGAAATCAAGACAAAGAGAAATTAGAACCTGCAGAGGGCTACCTATAACAGGATAGAGCAGATACAGAAAAACATGATGAGATGCAAATATCTTATCCTATGGAGATTTGTCTTCTTAATGTTTGCCAAAACTACCCTACCTCCTNCCTTGAAAATAATCCTTTTCTTAAAACTATCCATGTTTCTACAACTATCCACATGTATTTGTTCAACTATTGTTCCAGGACATGAGAACCTGGCAATAATAGCAGATCCCAATGGACTCAATATTTGCCTATGGTAATACTGTTTGCTCATTAATGTAGACCTAGAAATATTTCTACATTGAAATTATAATTTTAAAATTATATATAACTTTTATTAATTTTCTTCTTTGGCAGTTACATATACATACACAAGAAATTCTGGTTCCTCTCAAGCCCACTCTTGCCTAGCTTTCTCCCACTGCTTGCAACCTGCCTCCTTTGTAAATCTCTTTCTCACATTCTTCTTTGTGCTTTGTTTGTAACCCACTGAGTTTAAGCAGAGACATCTGTATGACCGTAAGTTTCTAAGTATCCAATGAAGTCTGGTTGGTCTACCTGTAAGTATACAAAGACAATGATTGTCTTCCACAATCCACAAGTAGCCAATAGTCCATCAGAGTTTGGTTTGGTCCCATGAATCCCTTAAAAATTCATGCTTGATCAATGACAGACCAGGCTTGAGCAGGCCTGGTGCNTGCAACTGTAACTGCTCTGAACTCATGATTGCAATGGCTGTGTCATGGCCAGAATGCAACACTTCACAGCCTTTCTCTCNTCTTCTGACTCTTACATTCTTTCTGCACTTTTAATTTGNATCCTGTCCTTTCTAGTTCCCAGGCTAAGTAGAATTATGGTTGGGCATTTGTCTTTCATTCTGCCCTAAATTTCTTTCTACATCAATATGCTGGAAACAAAACTAATTTATAGGAATTGAGACAATGTTAGAATTTATTTCCAAGTAAATTGAAAACCTATTTATGCTGTCAGTAATTGACCTTTAAGAGCTGTTCAGGTTATCCAACCACATATTTTCAAATGATGGTAAGTGCAAAATAGTTTAATGTCAATTGATGTGGAAGTTGCTCATTTGCATTAATTAGTGAAGAAAGGTCTAGCACGTGAAAATATTTTATTACAAAGAGAGACATATTAAATGAGACTGTGCTTTGAGTTAGCAATACATCTAGTGAAAGTTATATGTTAAATGAGAATTATTAGGACTCTGGATGTAGAAATACTTTCTAAGTATGAACAAAACCCTGCNGTAAATCCCTAGCAAGAACAAAAGAAACCTGGAAGGAACAGATACATGTAACCCCACCAATTGGGAGGTAGAGGCCAAGAAGTTCAAGGTAATCCTTGGCTATATAATGAGTTTTAGTGGGCTACACAAGACACATTTTAAAAAATCAATCTTAGAAAAACTAATATAGTAGAACATCTTTGAAATGAAATTGTTCATTACAGTGAATATCCTGTACTTGAAAATGTTCCTAAAATTTNGGGTCTCTATATTTGAATCATTGGCCCACAATTTTTGTTAAAATAAACATGGTACATGAANCATAGATTTCTATGCTATGGATAAAAAAAGGACAAAACATTATGCAAGACTTTCCAGTGCTGCCGAATGGCAGAGCATTATGATGGCACACATANACTCACCATCATGAGAGCACCACAGAGTACTCTGATGGCACAGGAGAACACTGTTGTGGAATAACAGCATTGAGATAACACAATAGGGCATTGCCATAGCAAAATATGACAATGTGATGACACAATAATCCATTGTATGACATTGTCATGGCACAATATGACATTTTCATGGTACAATAATTCACTGTGATGACACAAAAGGGCACTGTGATTGGAAAATAGACCACTGTGATGACTCAATAGAGTGCTGTCATGGCACAGAAAAAACTATGATAGTAAATTAATTNGTGATAGCATTGTGATCTCACAGTGGGGCANAGTAATGACACAATAAGGAACTTTAATGACACTCTACAGCACTATGATCCCACAAGGAGTTCTATGATTTGAAAGTAGAGTACTGTAATGGCCTAAGAGAACTCTATGATCACACACATGAGCACTGANTTGGCACAATAATACACTGTAATATCAAAATGGGGCAATGGGATAACATAATAAGGTACTGTGATGGCAGAGTAGGACATGGTAATAGCACAAAAGAGTGCTGCAATGGGACAGAAAAACCATTGTGTTAGAGCAGTAGGACATGGTGATGGAAAATAGAGTGCTGTGAGGGCACAACAGTGTAAAGTGATGGCACAATAGAGTGTTATGAAATTACAGCAGGATAATGTGAGGGAACAATAGGACAGTGTGATGTCACAACATAACCTTAATGGCACAATGAAGAATTATGATGTCACAGTAGAGCATAGTGGTGTCACAATATAGCACAGTAATAGCACAACAACATAGAAGGGCTCTGTGATGCAGCAATATGTCATTCTGATGGTACAACAGGACATTATGATGGCAAAAAAAGGCATTGTGATAATAAAAATGAGATCTTTTTATGGCAAAACAGCATTGTGTTAGGAAAATAAAGAATAATATTGGCACAATAGAGCACTGTGAGGCATAGTTTGGCGTTGTGATGGTACATCAGAGCCCCATAAAAGAACCATAGACTAGGCCAGGTGGTGGTGGTGCATGCCTTTAATCCCAGCCCTCAGGAGGCAGAGGCAGATGGAGCTCTAAATTTCAGGCCAGCCTGGTCTACAAAGCAAGTTCCAGGGTGAGTTGCAGAATTGTACAGAGAAACCTTGTCTTGAAAAACAAAAAACAAACAAAATCATACACTGAGGTCATGGCATGTTAGGGCATTATAATGACAAAATTAGGAACTGTTACAGCACACTGGGACACTAATGGCACAAGATAATATTGANCAAGACAATGTCATGGCACAAGAATTCATTGTGATGTCACAACAGGACATTCTGATGACACAAAGGAGCACAGTGATAATACCATCAGATACTGTGATAACACAACAGGCCACTTTTAAAGCACAGTAAGGCACAATAGAGCTCTTCAATAGAATGATAAGGCACAGCCATGGTATAGTTGAGCTGTGTTGAGCTGGCCTAGTAGAGGATGACACAATAGAGAATTGGGATGGCACATTAAAACCCTCTAATAGCACAATAGAGCACAGTTTGTCATTGTGCTCTATTGTTATGAACATTGTTATGGCACAATACAGCATTGTGATGGCAAAATATGACATGATGATGGCAAAAGGGCACTGTGGTGACACAATAGGACATTGCTATTGCAAAACACAGCATGGTGCTGTCATATTAAGGCATGGTGAAGGGACATAGGGCATTGTGATGTCAGTGGAGGCACTATGATGGCACATTTGAGTGTTGTGATGGCACAATAAAGTATAGTGATGGTACAACAAGGCATTGTGTTGGCACAATAAAACACTGCTATTGTATAATATGACACTGGTTGTACAACACAGCATTATGATGATACAATGATGCATTGTGATGAAACAATAGGGCACCGTGAAAACATAGTAAGACACTGTAATAGTACAATAGCACATTATTATAGTACTGTGTTGTCATATTAGGTCACTGTGAAGGCAAAATAAGGCAAAGTAGTGGTAAAATAGGTACTGTGAAGCATAACGTTGTACTTCGATGACAAAATAGGGCTTTGTGTTGGCACATTAGGACACTCTGATGTCATAAGAGTGCTTTGTAAAGGAGCAAATAGAGATGATGAGATAACACAATATGGCAAGATGACAGCAAAACATGGCATTTGAACAGTACGCTAGAGCCCTGTGATGGACAATAAGCCACAGACAGCTATAGTTCAATAGGAGACTGTGTGAGGGTAATATAACAATTACAATACAGAAAGCATGTATGTTATTAGGACACTGTGAAGGCAAAATTAGGTTCTGTGAAGCCACAGTAAAATAATGTTGGCAAAATAAAGCAATATGATGGCAAGAGGGACTTTTTGATGGCACAATGGAGCATTGTTATGGCACAAGATAAAATTAAACACGCAATTGTTGCTGCACAAGAATTCATTGTGATGGCTCAATAGAGCACTATGATAACACAGTTGGGTACTGGAGGGCAGAGTAGGATAGCACTGTGATGTTACAAAGGAGCATTATGATAACGTAATAGAGCATAGTGGTGCCACGATATGCCATTGTGATGACACAATAAAACATGGTGATGACACAAGAGAGCATTGTGATAATACAACAGAGCATGGTGATAGCATAATAAACCACTGATGATGCCACAGGACACATTTATGGCACAACATGGTATAGTGATAATTCAAGAGAACATTGTCATGTTACAGTAGGGCCCTGTGATGGCACAACAGTACACTTTGATGGCACAATTGGTCATGGTGAATACATAATAAGAAAATTTGATGGGACAGTAGGCCCCTTTATGTCATTTTGGTGGTAAAACAGAGCACTATAATAGTACAATAGGTCACAGACATGACAAAATAGAGAATTGTATTAACACAGTAAGGGAATTGGAGGCACGATCACTGGGCACTGTGTAGCCAAATGGTAAAGTGATAATATGATGGCACTATAGGGCACTGTGTTAGAACAATAAGGCATTCAGTTAATACAACATGATAACACATTTGGTTAATACGGCTTGACATAGATACGTTAAAATATAGCACTCATGGTACAACAGAGTGTTCTGATATCACAAGAGAGCACAAATATGATACAATATNGATAGTAGGGGCACAGACATGACACTNTATTAACACAGAAGAGCACTTAAAGGCACANCTNAGCTCTGTGGTGAATAGAAAGTAAATGTAATGATACAATAGGAAACTCAAGTGTCACAATAGGACACTGTGATTACACAATAGAGCATTGTATTGACACAAAAATGCATGGGATAGAACATTAGGGCACTAAATATAACACAGGACACTATGATGGCACAACATATCATTCTGATGGTGCAAGGGAGCATTGTCATGGCACAAAAATGCTTTGGAATAGAACAATAATTCACTTTGCACAACTGGGCACAGTTGTGGCACAGTAGGACAGAATAATAGAACCNTAGGACAATGTAAAGGTGTAATGGGGCACTTTGTTAACACAAAAGTCCATTATGATGATACAGCATGGCATAGTGATGGCAATATAGGGTATTGTTGTNATACAACAGAGTGATGAAATAACACAANAGGGCACAGACAAGGCATAATGGGACACTGTATTGACACATTAAAACACATGAAAGAGTGACAGNGAACTGATTGATAAATNGAATGGCTCAACAGGACACTGTGATGTCACAGTAGGGCAATAATGGCACAANAGTGCTTTGTGATGNTAAAATGGAGCATTGCATTGGCATATAGAGAACACTGATGACACAACAGGTCACTGTGGCAGCATAATAAAGCATTTTAATGATCAGTAGAGCAGACAGCAGAGTGGTGGCACAACAGGACCTTATTATGGGAAAGCACAGTATTATAATGATTATACAGGAATTTTGTGGCACTATAGAACACATAGTGGAATAGTAATTGGCATGGTGATAACATAAAAATACAATGTGATNACACAATAGAGCACTGAGATGGTAATATAAGGCATTATGATACAANAATAGGATGTGGTTATAGTATAATACAGCCTTGCTATGGTACTATAGGACATTATTTTGGTACAGCATGATAGAGCAATTCAAAATAGGAAATGATGATGGCACAAAAAGGCACTGTGCTTGTATAAAAGGACATTGTAATGGCACTATTGGACATTGTGATGGCACTATCAAGCACGTGATGTCACTATCAAACATTGTGATGGTACAATAGGGCACTGCTGACACCACAGAATACTTAGGTAATACTTAGATGCTGTGTTATCTAAGAGAGTATTGCCATGCACAATAGGGACCTGTGATGGCACAACAGTCACAATCATGACACAATAGAAAATTGTGATGGCACAACAGGGCACTATGAAGGCACAATAGGGCATTTTGGTTTCATAACAAGACATTGTAATTATAAAACATGGTATGGTATTGAGAAAGTAAGACATTTTAGTGGAACAGTAGAGCACTGTAATGGCATAAGAGGGCATAAGCATGGCACAATATGGCACTGCATTGACATAGTTAATGCCAAAAGTTAAATGTGATGGCCCAATAGGGTGCTGTGATGACCTAATTGGGACTCTGATCCCACAATAGAACATTGTGTGGGCATAATAGAGCACCGTGATGACACAAGAGGGCATTGTGATAGACAATAGAGCATTATATGAGCACAATATAGTAGAATGAGGGCACAATAAGACACTGCTATGGCAAGACATGGCATTGTGATGGTACTATAGAGGATCATTATGAACCCATAAGGCACAATGATAACACAAAATGGTGCTTTCATGACAAATATTGCAATGTGAAGGCAGAATAGAGAATTGTCAAGACATATTTGAGCATTGTATTAAAAAATTTAGGTATTTGGATGGCACAGCACTGCATTGTGATGCACTCTTGATCCTTATTATAGCACAGTAGATCAAGGTTTTGGCATAATTTGGTATTGTAAGGCAACAATATATCACTGTGATAGTAAAATAGTAAAATGTATCATATGGCACTCTGATGGCAAAGTCAGACGTGGTGATGCTAAAAAAGAAACAATGATGGTACAACTGGATATTATGCCACATCACAGCAAGATGATGGTACTACTGAGCACTGCAATGGAATATTGGGGATAATGATGTCACAACAGGGCACTGTGATGACACAATAGAACATTTTGATGGCACAAGAGAGTAGTGAGTTGTCATAATAGGCAACTGAGAGCAGTCATGGTATAATAGAGCCCTGTGATGATTTAATTATGCACTTTGATGTCACAATTGGACAAGGTGATAGCAATAAGACAATGTGATAGAACAATAGGGCACAGTAAAGACATAATAGGGCACTGTGATGGCCCAACACTGAATGTTGATGACAAAATAGGGCATTGTAGTGGTACAGTGAAGTACTGTAACAACAAAGTAAGTACAAACATGGCACAATAAACTGTACTTAAAGAGTAGAACACTTGAAAACGTGACTGGGCAGTGTGGTGACCAAAAGGCAAATTTGATGGCACAGCAGGGCATGGTGATGGTACACTAGGATGACTGATATCACAGAATGCACTAGGATGGTACATCAGGATACTCTTTGGCACAATAGAGAATTTGATGGAAAAATAGAACACCATGTAGGCACAGAATGGCTGTACTATGGCAAAGCAGGGTATATTATATTATGAGGAGCTAATAGAGCACTATGATGAGACAATAGAATATTGTGATAGCACAGTACAACATAGATGTGTATAAGAGACAGACTTTGCACAACTGGGCACAGTTGTGGCACAGTAGGACACAGTGATGCCTGTCTCTTATACACATCTGATGTGTGACCCAACACTGAATGTTGATGACAAAATAGGGCATTGTAGTGGTACAGTGAAGTACTGTAACAACAAAGTAAGTACAAACATAGCACCTGTCTCTTATACACATCTAGATGTGTATAAGAGACAGATATAGCACTGTTATAGCATTATTATAACATTTGTGATGCCATTATAGGTGTCTGTCATGTCACAATAGGGCATTGAGATAGAACTGCATGACATGAGGATGGCACAATGGGGCATCCCTTGGCATAATACAACATTGTGATGGCACAATAGGGCACTGATGACACCATAGGACACTTTGAGAGCCCCAAATTGTATTTTGGTAGCAAAGGAGAGTATTTTAATGGTGATGAAACAGCAGTGCACTGTTAGGACACAGTTAAGCACGGTAGTGACACAAGTGTTGTGAACAACAGGACACAGTGAAAGTCTAATTAGGCATGGTGGTAGCACAACAAGCCAGAGAGTGTGATGATACAACATTGCATGGAGATGGCAAAATAAGTTATTATTGTGATACAACAGAGCACTGAAATAGCACAGTAGGGCCCAGACATGGAACAAGAGAAAACTGTACTGATATAGCAGAGGATTTGAAGGTATAACTAGGTGCTGTAATGACCAAAATGTAAATGTGAGGCACAACAGGCCACTATGATGTCATATCAAAGCAATGTGATGACGCAATAGGGCATTGTGATGGCACACTAGTGCATTGTGATGTCACAATAGAGCACTGTGGTGACTTAATAGAACACTATGATGCCATAGTAGAGTATTGTGATCACATCAACATGCAAAGTAATGTTACAATGGGGTGCAGTGGTGGAACTAGGGCAGTAATGGCACAATAAGTCACTATGATTTCACAATAGGTTACTATGATGATAAAATACAACACTGCGGTGTCACAACAGGTACATGTAGTACCATACTAAGGCCATGCTAAATTAAATTCTATCTTTTGTAAGTTGCCTTGGTCATGTTATATAATCACAATAGAAAAGTAGCTAATACAGGCACTACCATAGCACAGCAGAACACTGTGAAAGTGAAATTGATCACTGTGAAAATATAATATGTCAATATGTACAATAGGTCATGTTATTGGNACAGGTGACTACTGTGACAGCACAATGCGATTCTGACTTGGTAATAAGTTATTATGTTGCAAAAACTGGACATGTTGATAGTACAATAGAGTAATTTGTGGCACAATATGANATTATTTTGGCACACATGGGATAATAATGATACTATTAAGCACTGTGATTTCATAATAGAGCAATTTTTGGCACAACACACTATTTTGATGTAAAAATACTGCATTTTGATGATAAGATAGGAACAGGTGATGGCACAAAAGTACACTGTGATGACACAATAGGANACTGGATGTCATATCATGACTACAATGGTATTATTGAGCACTTTTATGGCATATTTTTGTACTGTGATAATACAGCAAAGTCCTCTGATGNCAAAACAGGGTAGTGTGATGGCTCAGTAGGGCACTGTAATGACACAATAGAACACTTTGATAACTACATTGTACTGTGTGATGACAAAACAGAGCCCTGTGATAGGATACCATGGCAGAGTGATAGCACAAGTCACTGTAAAGATACAAGTCANTGGTGATATCACAACAGGGCATTCTGGTGGCATAGTAAAGCACTGTGATGTCACTCTTGCACACCATGTTGTCCAAATAGGTTACTATGAAGACACAATTGGTNACTGTGATGACACAATAGGACACTGTTAGGTCACAAGAGGATATTGTGATGACACATNTGGCATNGAATTGATAGNTTAGGGNACANTGATGTCANAATAAAGCCTAGTNGTAATATATTAAGAAGCTGTGATGATTCAATAGNCCAAATTAGATCACAATAAGACACTATAATGGCACAGTAGGACACAGTGATGCTNTAACAGTGCACTGTGATGATGTAATAGGGTATTTTTATGCCAAAAAGGACAATGTGATTTCAAAATAGGGCACTGTGATTATTTTTTAGGGTTACTCT
>LZPO01027597.1:50288-60808 GCA_001675575.1 Neotoma lepida
TATAAAGTATCCAAATTTAAGTAAGACTGATTGAAATTAACCAGGAATGTTAGATTTTCATTATTGAAGGATGTTAGGTTAAAATGTGTGTGCTCTAAAATAAAGAGAATGGAACCCAGAGGTTCATGAGAGTCTAATGAGAAACATATGATGTAGTGACCCATTTCATGTAGACAAGACATTGTGCATCTCTTTGTGTTGTGGACGTTGCTTGTCAGCTATGCAAATGCCAACCATTATTTCTTGACATACTCTGATCCCTAAATAATACAAAGAAGCAGATTCTATATTTCACTTGTTTAAAATATTATGTTATGCATTTTAGAGGAAACCTAAAAGAATTGAAGACTATTATCATGTTTGATCAAATTTCAAAATAATTCTATGTAGAGAATTATTAAGCAGAACCTCAAGCTTACTTTTTTCAAAATGTGATAGATTATCTGGCACCATGTCAAGGCACATAAGGTAATTCACATATGATAGGTTACAACAAAAAGAATAAAGAAAAAAATACCTACTTTATGTTTTCTTCCCAAGTTCAAAAGATGGGATTAAGTTGTCATTGACTGGACACATTTATTAAAATGATAATCACNGGTTTCCATAGAACTGGCCATCTGATAGTTAAAAAGTCGTGATCATAAGGAAAAAAAAAACATAACCATTATTTACAGCACTTGAGTTTTTTTAGTCTAAGAATAATGACTATAAAAATAAACATAGACATACTAATTTGCTAATTAAATGTTTTCAAATTGATAATTGTTGGTATATACTGATTATTTCTCTTTGCCTTCCTGAGTTCTAAACAAAAACCAAATGCATTATATAACTTAGAGCTTTCTCAAATTAATTTATCACTGAACTTAAGCCTTTATCTAATAAAAACGTTTATTTCGCTTCAGGCATGAAATTTGCAGATAGTCAAAAACAATTTTGCCACATCAATGCCAACAATCTTTTAAGTATTTTGAAAATTAATATTTATGAAGGACAAAAGGTTACTTTTCTAATTTTGCAATTAAATGTCTATTTTTCTATTCATAAATAGAAAATGATTAGTGAATCAATATTTATGCCATTGTCTGCTTGCCAATTAAATTCTACCTTAGGAACTTATGAATGGCCTTACTCATCAAAGAGTCGGCCACACAGAACTCTTTCTTTTACTCCTTTTGAAAGACTCTTTCCTCTGCCTAATTTCCCCATGGTGTTCATCCTGAAGGATGTTTTCTTATCCTGTGTTCTATACACGTTGTCCTTTGCTTTCTTCTTCCTCCTCATACTTCCTTAATTTAGTGCTAAGCAGTGAGCTGACATGAAGCAGCATCATGAGTGGCAAATGGGGCTGAGGCAAAGCCCAGGGAAGGAACGAAGGAACACAAAGTGCGCTCTCTCTCTCTCTCTCTCTCTCTCTCTCTCTCTCCTGTCTGTGTGTCTCCGTGTGTCTGTGACTACTAAAGGTTTACCTCAGGCCTTGTTCCTCAAGGAGCCACCAACCTTCTTTTGACTGAGGGTCTCTCACTCTCCGGGAACTTACCAAGTGTCCCAGGCTGGCTGACTGGTGAGCGCGAGAGATCCTCCTGTCTCTTCCTCCTCAGTGCTAGGAGTCTAAGCTCATGTCAGCACACCCTGCTTTTTCATATGAATACCTGTGGCTCAAACTCAGGTCCACGTGCTTGCAGAGAAAGTACTTTATCGATGGAGCCATCTTCCTAACCTAAAAGCCAGCTATCTGCATGAGGTTGAAGCTCAGCACCTTCAGAATACGAGACTGATCTGCTCCCTGCTCACTGCATCTCTGCTGAGATGGCACCTTGGAGCAGGGTTCTTATGGTCTAAGGATTCTGTCAGAATACCATTCAGAAGTGGAAGGACATTTCCTGCTTTGCAGTCTAGGAACCTTCCAGAAGGCCCCACTTCATTTTTGTCACATAAGCAGAAGATAGGTTCTACAAATTGTTCCTTGTCATCATCAGTATTACTGAGGCAGGGCTAGAGAGGAGAACTTCGAAGAAAAACATCGAAGAAAGATGACCTACTCCTGCAAATGAGGAAATTGAGCCCAGAGTTGCGATAACTACCCTATTTCTGGAAAGGACAGGGAAGATAGAATGAATACAAAAAAGGAGACATTACGGAATTCAGGAAGGGGCTGAAAGAAGGCTAGAAATNAGCCATGAATTGGAAGTGAACAAAAGCACCCTGATACTCTCTTTCCCCTCTGTTTCTTTAAAAGCACATACATCACCTGGTGGATATCTCAGCCACGGGTCTACCGAAGTGGGTGACAATCAGACTAAGCTAAGCAGACAAGCCCCACTGCTACAGGGAACAGTTCTAGAAATGGGCTTTATGATTTAGCATAGATATGTCTTTTCTCTTAAAAGAAACAATCTTGGCTTATATTTTATTCATAGAAGCCATTCTTTACTCTGTTGCCTTGAGTGATTTGGGCTGTGCGTGGATTGGATGAGAGTGTGGTAGCTTTAAATTCACCTGTGCCCTTGAAACAGCAGCATGGAGTGCAGCCAGTATTTCCACACTTAACTTGCTAGCCTGCCTTTCTGAGCCTGTTCTGAGTCCCCTCATAAAATCATGTTCTGGCACTACTGTTGAGTTAAAATTGTTTAAGTGTATACATACATCACAGGCAGAATTATTCAGTTAATTCAAGAACAACAAAAGCAAAAGGCATCTCTGCNTGAAGATCATTTGGAGAGTGTAAAATTCCCAATTTACCTGATGAGGAAGGAGTGCAGGGATTTATTAGTGATGAATGGCATGAACATACTAAACAGGAAATCATATCATACGTTTTCTTTCAGATGCAATAATAGTGTGTAGCTTTCCTGATTTTCTCCTCTGTTAATGATTACTATCTGTCCTAAATTTACTATTCTTTGCATAGCAAATTTAGAGACAAAAGGACAGATTCACAAGGAGAATGTTGTTTTCCAAAGTTATCTTCACACTGGAATCAACTATTTACTTCTATANCCATAGCTTAGTGAAACACTCAGCCAATCATCAGAGAAGCTGCTCTTTCAGTAGGTGGCAATTAACACAGAGCTGTTTAGCTGGACAAAGTGCGAAGAATAAATGACTATGACTTCTCAGCACCAAATGAGACATGTATATCACACCCTTGCCTCCAAGAGTCAAGGAACATACATGAATACACACACACACACACACACACACACACACACACACACACACAAATGTATTCAACAAATCAGCCCACTGTCCTGAAATTCAGGATCACAGGAAGTGCCCAATGAACTTGGTCCTTTTTGCTGATGACTTGTGACCATGCCTACTATGGAGCACAGGCAATGAGAGTGACTGGGACAAAGACAGACCCCTTTGAAACTTTGACAATGGNCCTTACAGACACAGGAGACCATTGCCACTTTGCACTTTTCATTGAAGGAAATGTGCTCATTAAATTCACCTCACCTAATTTTTTTATTTAATAAATGACGTCTAACTTAAAATAGTTATTTTGGTGCTGGTGTGACAGGTTTATGGGTAAAATGCTTCTCATGCACACTTAAAAATCTGAGTTTGAATCCCTAGAACACACATAAGAACATGACATAAGAGTGGCTGTGTCTGTCATCTTACTGCTCTTGCTGGGCAGAGGGAGCAAAAACAGAAGGATTTCTGGGAGCCCATAAAGCAGAATCAGCTCACTGCAGGAGAGACCTTGTCTCAAACAAGGTGGGTGGGGAGTACAAATGCTTAAGGTTGTCCTGTAACCTCCACACTCATACCATGGCATGTGTATATATACAAGTACATACATGCACACGCACACACACACAAACTCTAAGAGAGTGATAGATATAAAGGGGGAGAGAAAGGGAGAGATTTTTAAGAGCCCCAAGACTATCTTCAACGTTCTCTTGTTATTGTAACTAAAACAGAGGGAAAAAGAAAAGAAAAGAAAAAAGAAAACCACATCCTTAAAATTGTTTTCCAGAATTTAGGACCTCTGTGGCAAGGTGACAATCTAATATAATGGTGGGACTCTGAGACTATGAACCTGAGAAAAACTAACAAGCTTCCAAAGATCATAGAGTGCACTTTTTAATTTATTTTTTTTCATTTTATTTTTAAGCACATGTATATGTGTCTCTGTGGGAGTATGTGAACATGAGTGCAGTTGCCTGTGAAGGCCAGAAGAGGGTGTCAGATCCCCTGCAGCTGAAGGTAGAGCTGGTTGTTAGCCACCACCCAACCTGGGTGTGAGGAAAAAGTGCTCTTAAACACTGAGCCATCTCAATAGCCCTGAGTTTAATTTTTACAAATTTTTTTTAATCAAGCAACCTATAGTTCACTAGAACATATAACAGTTGTAGCTTTAGGAGTGGANCCACTGNATATAATGNGATAATGGATGTTGTTTGATAAGAAAGATGATGATATCAAAGACTAAAGTAGAGTGGTAGAGACAGAGAATTGTAATATTATGGGAAGTATTTAGAATGCCAAGGTCATGCTGTTTGAATGCAGTAGGGAGTTGTATCTATTCTATTTTAGAGGTAAAATCAGCAGGGTTTGAAGAAAGAGATTATGTATAATACATCTGACTTCAGCAACCAAACGGACAATTCATCTTATTAGCAAAACCCTTCTTTGGGATGGAGGCACATGTTTTGATGTCAGTAGCATTTAGATACCTTGGAGTTACAAGAGATTAGACACAAGGCAAAGGGCTTGGGGAAGTGACTGTCCCATAGAGCACAGGTTTTATTTCAGAGGCTTGGGAGATGGCTCAATTGTCCCACAGAGGACAGCTTTTATTTTAGAGGCTTGNGGGATGGCTCAATCAGTCAAGTCCTTCCCGAGCAAGCAGGAGGACCTGAATTTGATCTCTCAGAATCCACATTTAAAAAGCAGGTGTGAGTGTGTGTGCCTGTAATCTCTGCTGTGAAGGCAGAGTCCGGTGGATCTCTAGGCCTTACTGGCCAGNCAGGCTACATCAGTGGGCTTCAGACCACNAAGAGAATTTGAGAAAAAGCCCGGGAGAGTGCNCCCGACCGTGGTGCTGACTTGTACCACCACTGGCAGCTGGGTGAAAACAGACTCTTCATGAGTCCTCTGTCTTAGAGGTCACTGGAAAAGAAGGAGAGTTGCTTTGCAAGAACNGCTTCTTGCTCATGCTTGCCAGCTGCAGGNAGGAGCCAAAGTCTCCAAATGGCTCTTNAATGAAAGATGCAGTCAGTACGGAAGAACCCCACAGAAGCCCCAGGCTGAGAACTTTGAAAGATGCCTCACCATGTCAGCTTTAAGTTTAGTCCAGAGTCCTCAGACTCTAATCCTCTGAAGTGTTATCAGCTATGATTTTGCCAAAATTATCTCTTTAAAAAATACTTTGGAAATATGTTNGCCAGTTGCTGTCTGTAAACTAACNTTCAATTCGGGTTTTGAAATCATTCTTGGGCTTCTTATAATCTTAACAGCTTTGAAACCANCTGAGGCTACTGAGTTCTCTTCATCTTAGGGTTGGGATGAAGAGAAGATAATGTGGTTGTTTTCCTATCTTAGGCAACCCTTTCTACCCCACAATGAGTCATGGATTCTGTTTCCATATTACTTTTGGTAGAGTTACTCAATCCTTACTACTCAGAGTTGATATGAAATTCTAACAAGCAAAATTGTCCCTTACAATTTCTTGTCTGTGGGTATGCACATGCATGTAGTGTGTGTGTGTGTGTGTGTGTGTGTGTGTGTATGTGTGCGCGTGTGTGTATGTGTGCGCGCGCACGCACTCAGGGGTGCACATGTACTCATGAAAGCCAGAGGATGACCTTGGGTGTTGTTCCTCAGCTATTGTCCACCTTTCCTTTTATTTTTTTTAGATAAAGTTTCACATTAGACTATCACACAACAAGTAGGTTTTCTGGCTGGCAGGTGAGCAGGTGAGTCCCACTCATCTACCTGTCTCCATCTCCCCAGCACTGGAATTACAAGTGTTTATCAACACTCCTGGCTGTTTTGTGTGGGTTCTGGGAATTTAACTCAAATCATCATGCATACAAGGAAAAAACTTTACAGTGCATGCTGTATCTCCAGCCCATTATTCTGCATTTGGTCTATGTTGAAAGAGATCAGTCTAATTCATTCTGAAGACTACAGAATATTCCACACTCGCTATGCCAGGGGACATTCTTCCCTGTTCCTGCTAATACAAGTTTAGTCATTCTGCTTATTTTTATAACTATCTAAGAACATCACCATCCTTTTACANGCTTTGTGTTCATGTGTGAAGATTAGATGTGGGTTGTGAACCTGCTCATGTTTANTACTCTTGGTAAAAATGCACCATGGAGTAGTTTTATAAATATACATTTCCAATGGCTGTGGATGAGAGTCCTTGTGTTTCTGGGTTCCATTTTCGTTTTCCTTTTTTNCTCTCCCAACGTCTGNTCTTTCNTTTTTTGTGTATGTNTGCTCAATATTTTTTCTAAGTCTTTCACAGTTAAGTCTTTGTTACCACCATCAGGTGTCATGTTTATACATTATGCCAGCATCTTCTTTTCATGTGAGCAATTCTTGAACTTTTGGTTACAATGAATGAATGAGGTATGATATGAGAAGCGGCCATTCAACTCTACCATTCAACTCTAACATATAACTGTGTAGTCAAAATTGCATGAATGAAGCCTTCCATATACTTCATTTACTATGTGCTAGGGAATGGTTCTGNCTCAATANCAACAAGAAAGTGGTTGTGCCATTACTTATGAGAACATATGAGACTCACTATGAACTTCAAATAACACACGTACACTCTTGCTTGTTTGAAGGTTCATGTTGACTGTCAACTTGAGAGGCATTGCAACTACCTTGGAGACAAATCTGTAAGCCTGTCTGTGAGAGATTATCTAATTTAGGTTAATGGAGGTGGCAAGACCTATCCTAACTGTGTGTGGCACGAGCCCACCTGCTGGACTCCCAGGCTGTCTTAAAGGACAAAGGGAGCTGAGCATCAGTATTCATCTCTCTGCTTCCTAACTCCAGATTCCATGTGACCAGCTGCCTCCCATGCCTGCTGCCATGACTCCCCTGTCTTGGTGGACTGCACCTTCGGACTTTAAGCCAAAATAAATCTGTCATCTCTTAGGTGGCTTTTTGTCAGGTGTTGTTATCTCAGTAATTAGAAAGCTAACTGTTACACTGCAATTGCATGCACAGCATTTGACAACACTGAAAACCTAGGAAATAAGTCAAATAGCCAAAGAAGACTTCAGCGCCCAGCTTTAATTCTTCTTGACCTGAAATAAATTTACAGTGAGAGAAATGCACTGACAAGCTTGTCTAATCACCTGATTTAAAATGTGTGCCTTTTTTCAACTTATGAGGCAGATACAAGTGAAAATTCCTGACCAAGCTACACAGCAGCTTTTTACCTTGAACTTCTTAATTTTCATTTTTAAAACCACACTCTATTGTATGTAAAGCAATACAAATTACATATTAAATAATGCTATAGCAGAATGCTTTGTTTTGCTTTTAGACAGAAGTAAAAGGGGGAAAAATTCAGGTTACAAAATCTCTCTTTCCAGACATTTTCTTTAAGTCACTCCTGCTAGATGGTTTTTGGGAACCTGGTGGTTTGGCATCCTAAGACCCTGCAGGGTGGTCTCCTGAGTACATCTTGTCCTCTTTCTTTGTTATAGAATCAGGACTTCCCTGACAGACTTGTTTACATCAATATCTCATTGAATTCTTATCTGTTGTTTCAGGACCTTACTCTTGGCTACCAGATCTGGTAAAAAGAACCAGCAAACAGTGCCTTGATTTCCTGCCTATCCTCAACAGTGCAACCTGTGTTAGCCCCTTTTCTCATTGCTGTGACCAAACAACTAACAAAAAGAAATTTGAGGGAACATTCCTGTGGCTTACCTTTTGAGAGGATTTGGTCTGTTGTGACAAAGGAGACATGGCCGTGGGAGGCAGAGACTGGCTGCTCACATGGCATTGGCCATCAGGAAACAGAGAGTGCACACGAAGTGGGGCTTAGATAAAAAGCCTCAATGCCTGCCTCCAATGACAGTTTCTCCAGGAGACTCCACCCCCTAAAGTTTCCACAACTTTCCAAAGCAGTGTCAAAATCTTGAAAGCAAGTGTTCTAACACATGAGCCATGGGGGACATTTCTCACCCAAACCACAAGGCTGCCCAGGACAGCTTTTGGGGTAGGTCTTCTTTCAGGCTTCTTAGAGCATTGCCATTTGTTTTACTAACCCCCTTAAACAAGGCAAACCAAAAATCACTGTAGAGGATGTTACACTAACCCCCTTAAGCAAGATAAAACCAAAATCATTGTAGAGGCTTTTTTAATTTATTCTTTGAGAATTTCATACATATTCATATCCCCTCATTTCCTCCTTCCAACAAATTACTCTCCCAATTTCATGTCCTTTTATTAAAAATAACANATTAAGTCCAATTAGTACTACTCATTTGCCCACAGGTATGAGGCTATTTTCTAGGAACTGAGCAACTTCTCAGTGGCCATACCAAAAGAAGAATGGTTTTCCTCCCCCAGGCAGCCGTAACTGCCAAAGACTCCTTAACTAGAGGCACCAGCCTCCTTTACATGAAGAAACATTAAAAAAAAAGAAAGAAAGAAAGAAAGAAAAGAAAAGAAGGAAAAAAAGCAAACAAGCAAACAAAAACCACACATAAAGGTCTCTGTCTGTTTTAATGTATATTAAGTAGTGTTGAATTATAGTGAAACCTTTAGGAAAATATAAGTGACATCTAAANGAACACCAAATGACTCCACTTTATGCTAGTCAGTATTAAATTAACTCAATATTACATGAAAATGTTAAACATTCCTGAAATAAGCAATAAAAGAAAATTATGCTATAATCTTACCAGCACATCGTGGTTGGAAATTCATTCTTAAAGGAAAAGGTTTAGGCAAATATTGTAAAAGCTGCTTTAAAGTCAATTATTTTTAAAAGAATTAGAGGGAAATACAGTCACTCCAGTAGTTTCATTGTATGTTTTAAATTAATAAGCAAGGNGAATGCACTAAAGTGTAGGCAGGCATAAACAAATTACTTTTTTTTTTAATACAGAGTGCTTATTAAAGTTTACCTAAGCAGAACACTGAATGTTCAACATATCAAGTCAGTGAATGGAAATTTTTAGAATTATATTTAAAAATTTTTATAGTTAAAATAATTATAAGGAACTAATAGCCAATTAACACCCAGATGTGTAATATACATGCATGATTATTAACTTGAATCAATTAAATAGATATTTAAATTATTTAAAAATGCAGGCTTGGTTGAAAAATTNATTTGTTTTCTATATCCATTCCCATGATTTCCATGCTTTCATTCAAGAAAAAAACACATTTAACTATTGGAATAACTGAAATTTCACAGGTGACCAGTTAAGTTGTTCAAAGAGTAACACCATTATCAACAGACAGAAAATATTTTAGTGTTTTTCCCTCTTTCTAATCCTGTTCAAGAGATGCTTATGAGTTACTTGCTTACTGGGTAATTTTGATTTAGATTGATTCTCTAAACAAACTAAGGGTATCTAGAACTTTTATTTCTTTAGCAAACAATTTACTAATATACACATTCATTTCATTGAATGCACACAAAGACAAAGATAGGTGTAATGTCTGATGNACTGTGCTTGCAAATATCAGACCTTTATTACATCAANGCATAGCTTGTGGGTCCTGGATTAGGGGACATTGCTTGCCATTAGAAGGGTCATATGGACTGAATCTTACAACACTAGCACTAATCAGTTAGATAAGTTTTAGTGTGTCAGAAAGGATAGCTCATATAGACACGCTGCAGCAGACAGTAGCTACAGTGTACTCAGGAGACCATAATCCTCCATGAAAGCTATGTGGTAAGCATAAATACTGTGATTGTTCGGATACTTGATCCCTGGTTTAGGAACGATTGGGCAGCATGATCTTATTAAAAGGGGTATCACTGGGGGTGAGCTTGAGGTTTAAAAAGCCCACACAGTTCCCAGAGAGATTCTTGTGTCTCATGCCTGTGGATCTGATGTGAGCTCTAAGCCCACTGTTTGAGTGCCATGCCTGCCTGTTCCCATGCTCTCAGTAGCAATGATCACAGACTAATCCTCTGAAACGGTAAGCCCCTAATAAACTCTTTCTCTATGATTTGCTTTGGTCAGAATGTCTTATAACAACAATAGAAAAATAAATTAGACAAAAGTTGCCCCCAGGATGTAGGCTATTGCTGTGACAGACCTGTCCTCGTTGATTTTTCAAGGGTTGTGGAAGACTTTGGTACTTTGGACTAGAAAAGTGGTTAAGCAGTGTAAGTAGGGCTTAATGGATCAGTATAATAGGAACTTGAAATACAATAGTGCCAAGAGCAATGTGGACTATGAAGGACCAGTTCAATTGGTTTCAGAAGCAACTGTGCTACAGCCCATTCCTGTGATATTTTGGCAATAATAATAATAATAATAATAATAATAATAATAATA
>LZPO01027597.1:73018-83035 GCA_001675575.1 Neotoma lepida
AACCCTAAGCAGATACACAGACACATACTAAAANTAAAATGAAAATTTCTTTTGAAAGAAATTCAGTGGCCTCCCCACATCCAATGATACTTATGAGCCCAACATCATTTAGGACAAGACCATTCAATGAGAATTTTGTTTCACAATATCTTTAATAACTCCTCTTGTCTTAGGAAAGGGGGGAAGACATGGACTCTGTGTGATACACCTTGTCTGCCATGGGGATGTGAAATCAGGATCTCTCTTCTCTGCAGTTCTGCCTGGCANTCTGTCACAGTGCCCAAGCAGCTTGCATTTCTCAGGAAGAAGAAGCCANGCTATAATAATTCAGATACTGTGGTGTGTTCCTGAAACATATGGTGCCAGCTCTGACTTATCCTGGGGAAAGCTGGTCAGGAAGAGGAACCGCTGAAAAGCTGAAATCTCTCCCAACAGCAAAGGAGAAGACGGCAGGACNCTGGCATCCTTCCTCCTCCAGCTCAAGCTGCCTGCCAGTTTGTGGTCCATATGCTGAGCCTGGAGAGCTGCTTTGCTCATCATGATGAGTCCTAGTTGCTTAGGGCTAATATTCCCCTTAGAGTGTGCTCAAGTTCAAGCCTACATCCGTTGCACAAGTTACAGTTTACAGCCCCAGGTGGGAGAAATGGCTCAGCATTTCTAAGAGAAAGTTGACTTCCATTATTTCTGCTAACAGTGCTGTGAGCAGGTTTCTGTTTCTACCCACAATGCTCAGTTGCATGAAGCATTTTTCTCTGGGGTGAACACATAGCACCAACTGTGGCAATAGATGGCAGTAGAGGAAATGTCAAATGTCCCCTGTAGGATTCTTATAATGAAGCNAAGACCACTAAAGTCAGTAGCATTCAGAATCTTCGGTCTAAATCTTATTCTCTCATGATTTCATTATGATATTGTGCATCTGAACCAACAGTTTGTTCAGGGAATAAAAAAATAGCTGATTTCTTTTAGGTGCATTTAAAAATATTATTTCTTCTTTAACAATTTAATACATGTGAAAAATGAGTCGTGATGATAAGCANCCCAACACCCCATCCCATTCCACAGACATGCCCAACNCATCCTAGTCCCTTTCACACTATCACATCCTCTCTCACTCGCTCTCTGTCTCTTTGTCTCTCTCTGTCTTTCTGTGTGTCTGTCTCTGTCTGTCTCTATCTCTCTGCCTCTCTCTGTATGTCTGTCTCTCTCTCGTAACCTTGAGTCCCATTAGAGCTGCCTTCTGGAATGCTGACTGATCTTGCTGGCTTGATCTTATGAAGGTCTTGTGCTGGTGCAGCGAATTTGTGTACACGCTGTCATGTCCTGAAGACAGCATCCCACAGCACTCCTCCCCAGTCTCCAGCTCTTAAGTTATTTCCCATGCTCTCTTCCAANATATTCTTTGAACCTTGTTTGGGAAGGGGATGGAAGACAGGAGAATTCAATAATCACTTATTTTCACCAGTTACAAGTGAATAGTTATGCATCTCTGCATTAACTATTGACCACTGGAGGGAAAATGTTCTTTGGCCAAGGTCAGCTACAACATAGACACATTTTAAACACACACACACACACACACACACACACACACTGGAGTATTTGCTTCATTTACTTAGGCACTGTACCAAATTAAAAATACTAGCATCCTCTCCTACCCAATCTATTACTTGTGCACATGAAAGCATATATTTATGTATATAAAATCAGAAAGATATCAGAAAGACCCCGGTTTTCTTAATGCTCTTCTCACACATTGACAACATAATCCAAATAATATTTTCTCCTGTTACTGATCATCATGGGAAAACTTTGTGGCAAAACTGCAATGTCAGTTTTCATCTGAAAACAAGATAGTCTGTGGCATAAACTGGAAAATGCTTATCCAATCCCCAGTTGGTCTTTGTTTTAATATTTCATCACTTAGTCCTTCTTCTTACCAACCACTCTCATACCTCTCCCACATCTTTCTCACAGTTCCACACACATAAAATATTAATAACTTCTGCCAAACTATTTTTCAAGATACTTGTCTTTACCCTTCCCTTTCTTGTGTCACATTGAGTTCTCTCTCTCTCTCTCTCTCTCTCTGTGTGTGTGTGTGTGTGTGTGTGAGATTTAGAGAACAAGAATAGGATAAAAGTTGGCATAAAAACAAGGTGGGATGAGTGGTCCCATTTTTCTTTAAATAGCCTATCATGACCATGGTGCTTATAAAGATATAAGCAAATGAATACAAAGGAACAAAGGTCAAATCATTATAGCCTGCGTTTTTGTATAAAGAGAAAGGAAGAGAGTAGAGAGATGACTCAGTGGTTAAGAGAACATACTGAGCTTTCAGAGGACCCAGTACTAATCCCAGCACACCTGTCAGATAGTTTACAACTGCTTTTTGATTCCAACTTCAGGGCAATCTGATGCTTTCTTCTAGTGTCCTCGGGCACTACATTCTTGCACAACCTCCCTCATACATATACACATTACTTTAAAATATTCTAAAATGTGAAAAAGAAAAAAATATAATATGTCTCCATTGTATTGAAATCAATTCTTTTCCAGTTTATCTCCAGTGTAAATGGGCTTTCATTAATGTAGCCAAATNTTGAGGTAGTGTCGTAGTTAAGGTTTTTATTGCTGTGAAAAGACCCAATGACCATGGCAACTCTTACAAAGAAAACATTTAATTGAGGTGATGGCTTACAGTTTCAGAGATTCAGTCCATTGTCATCATGACAGGGAGCATGGCAGAGTGCAAGTAGATGTAGTGCTGGCTACATCTTGACCAGAGGGCATCAGGAAGTCTACTGACTGTCACACTGATTGAAGCTTGAGAAAAGAGACCTCAAAGTTCACCCCCACAGTGACATACTTCCTCCAACAAGACACACCTACTCCAAAAAGGCCATACCTCCTAATAGTGCCACTCTTTTTAGGGGCCATTTTCTTTCAAACCACCACAGACAGTCAACTTAAAACGAAGAAGTCTTTATCTTAGTTCACAGTTTTGAAGGTATGAGACCATGGCTGATTGCTNTCGTCTCTTTTGAGCTCATCATAAGACATTAAGTATATAAGGAAGAGGAGAGATGCTCACCTTATGGCTACAACATAATAGAAGGTTGTTTCTACATCACCCTTTCCCAAGAACACATACCCACTGACTTGAATCCTACTTGGACATGCCTCTTAAAGGATCCAACAGCTCCCATTAGTGCCATTGACTAGGAACCAAGTATTTTATACGGACATTTTTGGNACATTCTAGAGCCAAATGCTTCCATCACCTACTATGTGAGANTTTACTCCGTGCCTATTAATTTTCAGCTGTTTTCATCTTTTCTCCAACCTTGTGCTGCATATGGACTGCTCAGTAATTGAAACAACGAGGCTTTCCTCTTTCTTCACTGTCAAGTTTCTACTGACCTTCACATCTTGTTTAAAAGTTAGTCTGTCCTAGGTTTCTATCATTGAGTACAATGTTTTATTTTATGCTTTATTTGTGTATCTGTGTGTCAGTTCCCAACCCTCTCAATAAAAGAGACTCATGTGTAGTCAAGTACATCTGTAATAAAAGTCTGATAATAGAGCTGGGGGACAACAAGTCAAGAGTTGTTTTCAGTGATAGTGTGTTGGTTGTTTTGTTTTATTGTTTGTCTGTTTGGTTGTTTGGGTTTTGTTTTGTTTCATTTTGTTTTTTGTTTGTTTGTTTTTGTGTTTTGTTTGTTTGTTTTGAGACAAGATCTCACTATGTGGTTCTGGCTGGCCTGGAATTCATTATGTTTAGTTTTAACTGGCAGCGTGACACAACCTAGAAGCACCTAGAAAGAAAACTACAATTGAGGAATTACATGCACGAAGTTGGCCTCTGGGCATGTCTTTGGAGGATTATCTTGATTGTTAATTAATGTAGGAAGAGCCAGGCCATTCCATAAAAAGAAGAATCTCTAAGGGTCCTTGAATTGTGTAAGAAAGGAGAAGGCAAGCTGAGCATAAGCGTAACAAAGCAAGCAAGGATTTATGCATTTATTCTCTCTTTGCTCTTGACTGTGGATATGGTATTTTAGGTTCCGCACAATAATAGCCTATANCCTAGAATTGCAGGTAGAATGAGTCCTTTCTTCCTAAGCTGCTTTTTGTCAGGATATTTTTTCATAACAACAGAAATGAACCTAGGACAAACACCTTGTATTCAAACAAACAGGCCAACAAACAAAAAAAAGGACAAAAGTATTCAAGTATATAAATGCATATATGTGTAAATAAATGAATATAAAATATATATTAAAATAATTCCACTCTGCCAGAAATTATCTTCGCTACTGAGTGTCTACTAAATGACACTTTAGAAATGCTCTGTNCTTGCTTTTTCATTATTTATTTTTTAATATTTTATTGAACATATTTTTAATACAGTATATTATGATCACAGTTCCTGCTCCTTCATCTTCTCCCAGATTCTTTCACCTTCCCAATCCGTCCAACCCGTGCCTTTTTTCTTTCTCTGTTGAAAACAAATGTTCTTTGCATCTTTCAGTTGAAGAGTTCCTGTTTCTGTTCAGAGTTTGTCTTCAGGATAGAAATGTATCTGACAGAAAAGTTCCTTGATATGATGAAATGATAACAACCAACCACCTGCCTGGGCTGAGATGTAAGACTAATGACAACATGAATGGTAGGTCATCAGGGCACCATGCTCCATCCTCCTCTCCTCTTCTGCACTGTAGATTTAGGTCTGTACCGGATCCCTCTCTTTCCTCCCTGGGACCACCCTGCTTCCGGACCTTGTCACCAGTCTCCACAGCTTATCACCTAGTCATCACTNCAGGACCAGATCATGTTGCCTGAGAGAAGTCTCTAGTTGTATGAAGTCAGAGTCAATGAAAAGGAGAATTAATTTGGGTAGAAAGTTTAATAGGACAGAGATTTTATTTTACAACATTCACTTTGATGTTAGGCTCCATTCTTCCTTTGTCATAGTAAAAAATATATGTATATATATGGTTTTGCTTTTAACATGCTCAGAGGCCAACTTGGTGCATGTAATTCCTCAATTGTAGTTCTCTTTCTAGGTGCTTCTAGGTTGTGTTTTAATATATATTTTATAATCACTTATTTACACATATGTGCATTTATATACTTGAATACTTTTGTCCTTTTTTTGTTTGTTGGCTTGTTTGTTTGAATACAGGGTGTTTGTCCTAGGTTCATTTCTGTTGCTATGAAAACATATCCTGACATTGGATTTATATGTTTTATTAGGCTTAAAGGAAGAGAAAAGATTAAAAATGGCTCAATTCTNATATTTTTTTCTTGAATGTACTTGCCAATTTATATTAAAACTGTCTTTGAAAACAAGGTACTATGAACACAAAATAAACAACAGCATCAAACCTGTTGCTCGTTGTACTTGGTTCTGAGAAATTTTCCTTTTGTGCCACTTATTCTAGTGTTTGCTTCATTGCTTCCTTATTGAGGACACGTGTTCTATGNGCCTGTGATATNTAACATGATAGATTGTTTTCTTGTTTAGTTCTGAGTTAAACAGCTTGTTTGAAGTCCTTGCTGAGCGTGATCACAGAAGTGTTCTAGAGCCCACATTCTAAGTGATACTACAAGCTGGGGACAGTACTGAAAAAGTNGTACCCCTTAGTTCTCAGAGAATGTGTTGCAAGATCCCAAGTAGATGTGAAGAAATTCAGTTTATCCTTACACACACTATGAATTCCCTATACATATATACACATGACAGCATTTAATTTATAAATCAGAAATAGTAGGAGATCAATGGTAATAAAAACCACAATAAAGCAATATTCTGTAGTAGACATTATATAATTATTGTCTCTCTCACAAAACATGTTTCCTGTTATTGTTGTTTTTGAGACAAGGTCTCATTTTCCCCAGGCTGGCCTTGAATGCACTATTCAGTTATGGATGATTTATTGGCTATGTTCCTGTTGCTGTGATTAAAATACCAAGACCAAAAGCAGCTTAAGGAAAAGGGGTTTATTTCAGCTTACAGTTCTAGAGGGACAGAGTCTGCAGTGAAAAGAGAGTTATGGTTGGAAGCCGTCAAGGTACTAGGGGCAGAAAGTTGGCTGGTGACCTTTCACACACACACACACACACACACACACACACACACACACACACGGGAGGGGGGAAAAGTTGGGCATATCTATAGAACTTTGAAACTGTCCCAGCTGATGTACTTCCTCCAACAAGGCTCTTCCACCTAAAGGTTCCATAGCCTCCCTGAACAGTGCCATCAACTTGCAGTGTTCAAATACATAAGCTTGTAGAGAACATTTCTTACTCAAACCAAAACAATGATCTTTAAACTACTACCTGGTGACTTGAATTACAGGCATGTGCTGTATGCTATGTGGTACTGGGGATCAAACCTACAACCTCACTAATCCTAGGCAAAAGATCTACCAACTGATATATATGTTTAGCACAATACAAAATATCTTGCTGTGTTGCTTGCTTACTGGTGATGAAAATGATGTTCTTATTAGGATGGTGTCTTAGTTACTTTTCAATTGCTGTAAAAAGCACCATTACCAAGACTACTTATACAAGAAAGCATTTAATTTTGGCCTCCTGATACCAGAGGGTTAGAGTCCATTGATGTCATAGCAGGAAACATGGCAGCAGATATATAAGGCATGGCACTGGAACAGTAGCTGAGAGCTTACATCTTCATCTCTAAGCATGAGGTAGGAAGAGCTAACCAGCAATGCCGTGAGTTTCCAAAACATCAAGGCAACCCTCAGTGACACACCTCCTCCATCAAGGCCACCTCACCTAGTATTTCCCAAACAGTTCCACCAACCAGCAACCAAGCATTCAAATATAGGAACCTGTGGGGGCCATTCTCATTCAAATTCCTTTCTCAGGGCCCTAGAGAATTGTGACCATATCATAATGTAAAATTAATTAAGTCCAGCTTTAGTGATCCTCTTAATCTTTCACAGTCTCTGCACAGTTTAAAAGCCCAAAGTCTCTTCTGAGATGCAAGNCAATCTCTGAACCAATCCCTTACAAAATCAAAAAGCAAATTACATATTTCCAACACTCAATGGCACAGAATATGCATTACAATTCCAAAAGGGAGGAATAAGGGCACAATGAGGAAATAATGGACCAAAGCAAGACTGAAACCTAGAAGAGCAAAAATCCCAATTATTCTAACTCCCAAGTCTGAAGTCTAAGGACTAAGATGGCNCCACCATTCCAGTTTTGCTGACTGCAACACATTTTTCTNTCTTGGGCTGTGTCTTAGTTAGGATTAGCACTGATGTGATGAAACACCATGACCAACAGCAACTTGGGAAGGAAAGGTTTTATTTGACTTGTAATATATTCTGAATCACAGTTNATCCAGGGAGCAAAGGCTGAACTCAAACCAGGTAGGAATCTGGAGGCAAGAATTGAGGCAGGAACCATGGAAGGGTTCTGCTTACAGACTTGCTCCTACGGTTTGCTCAGCCTGCTTTTTATAGAATCTGGGTCCACCAGCCNAAATGGGCTCAGGCATATCAGTCACTATTAAGAAAATGTCCTACAGCTTTGTCTGTGGCTTGAACTTATGGGGTCAGTTACAGTTCCTTCATCTCAAGTGATTTTTAGCTTGTTTCAGTTGTCAAAAAACTAGCCAGAACAGGCTTCCACTCATTGTATGAAATGCTCCATCACAACCATCCCATGGGTCTGGCACTTCCAACATCTTGGGGTCTCCAACACTATCAAGACTTTATTTTCACACCTTCAATTAATGGCATCACGGAGCCTCCATATAGGGTCTCTTCTGCCACACATCTGGCCTCAGCCACTTTCCTTAACCATGGAGGATGATTCTACATCCCGTTCTCTGTGCATCCTTCATGGCTTTAAAGCACCTTGTGGCCAACTGCTGAGTGCAGCTACCTTTTTGTAAAGGAGCCTGTCCTTCTCTTTGAATTACACTTGCATAAGCTTTGATTTACGTTTTCCTTTCAGATACTCAAAATTCCTTAGGCTTTTCTTTTTATAAGTGTCTTATAAAAATTTGGGGTGGGGCTGGTCCTNGCTGTGAGGGCAGCACTTCCTTTGTTCCGTTCTAGATCAGACCTCTCTTCAACATTACATTTTTTTATTTTTGGTGTTCTTTTTTCCCCTCAAACTGTCTATTTTGTGTTTNTTTTGCNTCATTTGTTCTTTTTCATTGTANTCCTGTGTAAGAATGATCATTAGTAACCATACANTANTAGAATTATANGTAGAGTCAGTANTAANCTGCCTTAAAATCTCTGCCNGGGAAGTTAATCCAAAACTTTCAAATTTAGACTCAGGCAGAATCTTAGGACAAGAACAAAGAGAAGCTGCANTCTTTATCAAACTATCCCAAGAATTGCTCCAGTTGTTAATATCNTTCCCTTCTGAAACCCTTTCACTTGGGCATCCATAGTCCAAATTTCTCTCAGCACACATCTTCTAAGCTCCTACTAGGATGGCCCGTTAAGTCCTGCTTACCACATTCAACCACTTAACTAGTCCAAAGTCTTCAAATTTTCCACATTCCTCCAAAAGACCCAGCATGGTCANGTTTGTCANAGCAAAACCCCACTCCTGGTACCAAATTCTGTCTTAGTTATTTTCAAGCTGTTATGACAAAACATGACAAAGAAAGTTTATAAAAGAAAGCATTTCATTTGGGGTTCACAGTTCCAGAAGATTTGAGTCTATGATTATCTTAGTTTATAGCAACAGCTCTGTTGCTATAAAGAGACACCATGACCAAAGGAACTTACAGAAGAAAACATTTAATTGGGAGCTTNCTTACAGTTTCATAGAGTTAGTTCATGATCAATGTATCAGGGAACATGGNAGCAGGCAAGTAGGCATGGCACTGAAGCAGTATCTGAGAATTTATATCTTTCTCTACAGACCGAGGCATAGACTGGATAATATGGGTTTTTGAAACCTCAAAACTTAACCCCAAGTGACACACTTCCTCCAACAAACCTATACCTCCTAATCCTTCCCAAGGAGTCTCACCAACTGGGAACAAAGTATTAAAGTATATCAGCCTCTGGGAGCCATCTCATTAAAGGTGTGCTGCCTAATAGTTCAATGAAATAAGTGGATAATAGAGGTACTGTGATGAAATTAGGTTACTTCATAAGGGTCGTTTGATAATAAGGTCTTCAGTCTGCAGAAAGGTGACAGTTTACATGATAAATGAGGTGGTTACTCAGTGAGTAACATTTTGATAGTGTCTTTGAGGTGGATACAAAGGAAGAAGAAGGGTTCATGTCTTATACTAAACAGAGCTCTGGATTGTATTGTATTGTATTGTATTGTATTGTATTGGATTGGATTGGATTGGATTGGATTGGATTGGATTGGATTGGATTGGATTGGATTGGATTGTAAGGTTTTGTTTTACCATTCCCAAAGACTTAAATATTATGGATTATTTGCTTTTAGAATTTTCAATTTTATACTTTCAGGTGATAGTTAACTGAATCCACATGAGAGCAAAACTAAACAGTACATAAGGACTACTACTATAGTAATTATCATGACACTCACTGTATATATCACATTAGACACTCTGCTAAGAACTCCATAAATGTTACCATTTCTGCAGCCTGCAACTGGTCTACTATTCCACATTTGTAAAATAAAGAAATTGAACCTCAGAAAATTTAAATAATGTGTTTCAATTCATGAAAATAATTAGTGGCAATCTCTGTTGACTGAACTCCAAAGTCTACATTCTTGAACAATATACTAATTAAAACTAATAACTTACTTCCCAAATGCTGTATGTCCATTATCAACTCTTTATTTGCTTCACTCTATTTTTAATTTTTAACATGGTCTTATCTGGGGCTAGAGATTAGGATCAGAGATTAAGTGCTTGCTACACTTGAAGGACCTGAGTTCTATTCCTAAGATTCATAGTGGTAGCTCACAGTTTCTTGTACCTCCAGTTCCAGGGGATTAGATACCCTTTTCTGGCTTTAG
>LZPO01027598.1:18819-29984 GCA_001675575.1 Neotoma lepida
TCTGTGTAGCTTTGCCGCCTTTCCTGGAATTCACTCGGTAGCCCAGGCTGGCCTCGAACTCACAGAGATCCGTCTGTCTCTGCCTCCTGAGTGCTGGGATTAAAGGCGTGCNCCACCACCGCCCGGCCAACCTTTTTATTCATTACCTAAGGAGCCAATCCACAGCAAACTCTAGCTTATGTTGTCACCAACTCATATTAGGAGGGTAAGTTAGGAGCTAGTAACAACCAACCAGCAACAAGCACAGACAGCTTCCTTCCCCTCGGCTCTACTGTGGCTTATGACTTGCCTTGACCAAGAGGAGATGGCAAAAGTGACGCTCTGTGACATCTGGATCCAGACAGTTCACGAAGTTTTGCAGGCTGTATTTTCCCTTCCTGGATCTATTATACCATACAGAAATTTTGAGTTAGACCAGAGAATAGCAAGAGAGTTTATGAGGAAGAGAAAGATGGAGGAGAGAGACTGATTTAGCTAGCCCATAGGCCATTCTGTCCACTCTGACAGAGTCAAACAGGTATGTGAGTGATGCTGTCTTGAGTCTTCAACCACTCAGTAGCCCCAACATTACTGACTCTGGGATGACATGAACATGGGGCTCCACTCAGCCCACCCAACCATGGAATCATGAGAATTAAAATTTTAATGTTTCAAGTCTCAGGAGTCTAGGAAATTTTATTATTTGTAAAAATAACTGGAATTTTGACCCCTGCTTTGCCTTCAGTACCAATCTAGTAAACTTAGACTAATATCTCAAGGCTGGTTCAAGGGCTAGCTTTTCTGAGAATTCCCCTGGCTTGTCCTACCCACTCATTATGGCTTTATTTTCATTTCTTTGTATTATGAACTGCATACTTTCCCCAAAGTTTCTNGGAATCCAAATTTGGGGGGTTTGTTTTGTTTTGATTGTTTTGGTTTTACTTGTTACTGCCACAGTGTTTGGTACGTTTAGACNTTCAGTCACTGTTTGTGTAGTAAATACATACATTGACGGATAAAAAAGTATAATCTACAGACCCCTTTGGCTCCAAAACTTAATCATGCCATTTAGAAATGCAGAGGAAAACCATGGAGAGTGATTTCTTATGCCACATTAAAATGGAAGGATGACAGCACACTTGGAGAAGACCTAAGGTTAAATCCCACCTTGAGGTTTCTCTTTGAGTACACTCAAGTCAGATCAACATCCGCCTATTCATTGCACGGAGATAGCAACTTCCTCAAGGAGTCATTGGCCAATGTGCATTTCCCTTCGATTTTCTCACAGAACCTGAGGTGTCCTGGAGGATATGTGAACCTAAACACCCAGCACTTACTAACAGGGACTACCATGCGGGCCTCTCTGACACTCAACCAGATTTTAGCAAGCTCCAGACACAAGCACCACAGGAAGAAAAATATACACCAACTGACTCTCCATTCAGAGTCGGGCAGGTGACGATGAAGGGGAGTGGGATTTAATCTCACGACACTTCTTCAGCAAACCACAATGGCAGACACAAAGCCTCTTCTCAACTGGGGTTCAGCACACATTCTATCCACCTATATGATTGCACTCCACTTCCTAATGCGGACTTCTTCATCTCCGTTAGTCTCCTAAGATATCCCCCAAACCCACCCCAGCATTGTCCTCCTGTGCTGTCCCAAGTCATCCTAAGCTTGGATGATCAAATGGCCTGCAGTCTCCCTTACAGGTTGGAGCTGTTTTCGGGCTTCTGAGAGTTTTGGCTTGCTGGAGGAATACAGCACATGTTTCTTAATGCAGGTCTCCTCCTTAGGGTAGAGTACATGGAGTGCTCAAGTTTAATAACATTTCTCCTCCCAAAACTTTCATTTCTCCAGAAAGATGTTCCAATCCCAAGGCTATTCCCCACAGCAAGTGTCTACCATGCCTTTGTGAAGCCGGAACAAATGGATGATCTCTCTTTGATTCAGGTCCAAGTTCCCTCATGGAGTACAGACTTCCTATTTCTCCATTTGTTCTTGTGACAACTCTGGGAGGAAGCTGCCTTGTGCCTTTGGGCTAGTGTAAGTTTCCGTCTCTGTCTGAAGGCAGAAACTGTTGAAAAACAGTGCACAGCAGTAACTCTAAGAAACTTGAAGGAGGTTAGAGCCCTCCATTGCTCGCTTGCTCTGAACAGTGTCTGCATAATTATGTCATGCAGTTCAAATACTGGAGAACACTCGGAATTCAGTACTGAGGGCATGACATGGACATTGAGGCCGTCGCTCTGCCTGTTTCCAAAGGGATTTCACTGCGCTGATGGTGACAGGATGGCTGTTTTGTTACCAGCCTTGTGGAGGTACATTTAGGCATCATCAAATAAATGATTAATTACTTGAAACTCAAAACTCCTGCCTCACCCCAGGCAACTCCACTAGCAGGTACAGAGATAGGAGAGAGGACGCTTCCTAACAGGGTACACTAGCTCACAACTACGACAATCACCTAGCGGCAGAAGGAAGTGCTGGGGAGACTCCTGGCTCCTGAGTGCAGCTGTCTCCCCTGTTTGTTCTTGCAGAAGATGTTGAATATGGTGCAGGGTGGAGTGCTTGGCACTGTANGAGAAGAGCTTTCTTCAAATGTGTTCCTTTGCTTTCTGGCATCCACTGGCCCGTGCTAGGCTCCATAATGAGGACTATAAATAAGTCAGGACAAGGATTCAAGACAGTCAATAATAAGTAAATTATCAGAGGATAAATTCTGTTGGACACGCAAGGCTTGCTTTATATATAAAGAGACTAAATGATACCTTTACATAAGTTACTACCATAAATCAGCCTTCTCTCAAAGTAATGGGCTCATTAAAAGAGTGAAGAGAGGGTAGATGAGTGAGCAACAAATCCCATTGGATGTAGAACACATTCTTATACATGCTAGAGTTACGTAGGCATTCCCTACTCCTGAGAGAAGACAGCAGAGTGCAAATGTTAAAACTCTCGATGGAGTAAATGAGGGGCAAGAACTAAGATGAATGAAGCGGGGGGGGGGGCTAAGTGCTGTTTTCTTCACCTTTGAGAGCCCGGAGTTAGTTAATAGTATTTGAAGTTGAACTATTAAGCTATGAATTTATAGATAAAGCTCCGGTCTCTCAATGTTTTTCATGGTCTTCTTTTCTTTTTAACTTTCAGGAGAGCTTCCTTAGAAACTGATGTTGCAGAAGACTGCCCACCAACGATTTCTTTAGCTTCATTTTTTCACTATTAGAATAAAGCAAAACGACTTCATACATTATGTTTCTAGAAATAATCTCATTATTTTTTTTCTACCCATTGTCTCTTCAGCTCCTGGTAGGCATGTATGTATATAGAGAGATACTTATAATACTGTGAATATAGCACTGTGTTTCCCTCTGGGACATGGGTAAAGTACACCAGTTGCTACACAAGCATGACATGAGTTCTGGTCCTCAGAACCCATGCAAAGTAGCAGGCAGGGAAGTCCATGGTTGTACCTCTCCTCTTGGGAGTGAGAGACAGGATGATTCCTGGAAGCTTGCTGCTGGACAGCCAGTCCAGCCAGTTCATGAGGAACTGAGGAAGACATTAGTGTCCAAGAGTTCTGACCTCCACATACATGTGCATACATGCATATGTACATCCACATACAAGAACACATACATACTCAGTTTTATTTATCTGGGTGATGAAGTTGTGGATTATGCCGTATTACTCATNCTTTTATATATTGATTGAGTTTTAAATAATGATCAAGTATTATTTTGTGAGATCAATAGTATAATTGGTAAGGAAGAACTGAAGGGGACGAGGGAGACAGAAGGAAGAGGGAGGCACATGGCAGACATGCCACACCATGAGATCCAGAGCTGTAGAGTGGATGCCAGCTTATGTCTCTAGGTCTTAGTGTCCTCAACTGTAAGTAGGGTCAATCATCTCTTTTCTGAGTCTGTTGGGGCAGCAAAAGGGAGAAAGCTTGCNAGGCACACAGCACATCCNGCCTGTCACCAGCTCAATACACATTGACTTAGAAGCCNATAACATCCGGCAATGCTAGGATGATATGGAACATCTGTGGTTTATCTTTTCAGTTTCATNCAGCAGAAAACTGAAGCCCAGAGACCTCAGAGCTTGTTTCTTAGCATACANTCTATATGACAACTGCAGCCCCCAGGGTTTGGGAATATAGTGTGCTCTAAGTGGAAGAGGATTTATTGCTGTCTTGTCTTCTTACCACACAGCTTCCCTGTTCTTGTGTTCCATTCTTTTCTTTTGGTTCATGTATTGGTTATCTTGATCTTATTATCAAACACNATTTTCAAAAAGGACTCATGAACTNATGAATTTTAAGCATTCAGTGTTATGCTAAAGGTTGTGATATTCAGTAGAGATTCAATTTCTTTGGCCCATGTTGGTCTTCTGAAGGCCAGCTCTTTGCTGGTTCATTCCATGAACCATAACAGTAACAAAAATGGATGCATCAATGATATGGAGCTACCAAGTTCTTTGGCTAAACTAATCATTATTATTCTCAGGGCCCACACCAATAGATAAGTAATGAGAGGGGTATCTCTGCAACTCTAGGCTAGAAAGAACACAGCTTGGAATTAAAAATTTGGCCCAGAAAATTTCACAGCAAGCATCAAATGTGTGGCTGATTAGGAAGTGATTGCAGTTGCTCCTTTGGTCTTCATCCAACAAGAGGTATTCTTGTCTTCTTCCCATATTTCTTCTGCTGCCAGAAGATAAACGGAATAGCTAAACTCCCAGGTGCTCAATTAATTAAACTTCTTTTCAGATGCTACTTTGTGGCAATAAATNTGGGTGTCTCATAGGCCACCTCTCAAGTTTTTGTTTGTTTGTTTGTTTGTTTTTGAGTGGCTGGCTGGAAAAAGCCTATTACAACCCTGATATTCGTGTCATCAGAGACCTCTTTCCAGGGGGAGGAGGTGGGTTTGGCAAACAGCAATGAGAGAAGGTGAAGGATTATCTCCACGGCCCTTGTAACTCAAAGTGTGAGATCAGGAAGCAGCCTCCCAGGGGAGATGCGATTGAGTACCTCTGTGGAATTCACTGGGNAAAGGAATCGTCTAGAAGTGCGAGCCACAAAGCCCTCGTTTTCTGGTGTGTTCTCTCTACANTGGGCAATTAGACTAGTATGAAGTGGGATGGGCTAACACAGTCTTCTAAGTAATAGCGCAGACTGTCCAGCTGCCAAAAGTGATTAATAATAGAATTTACAGAGNTGCACCCATTTTCTTCTCCCAGGCTGGCTGTCTTTTCTGAGCCCCACTCCCCACTTCAGCGAAAGGAAGAGAAATTGTTATGAACACGGCTTAGGCAGCAAATTCCTTTCTCNTTNTCGTTCTCAGCTTTCCGAGCTATGATTCAGGTCATCAGAAGTCCATCTCCAGCTTCTGGAGNACTGACACATTCATTGTAGTATGTCACTTCTCCAGCTCTGCTGCCGTCATTTCAGCTAACCTTAATTTAAAATACTGTCAGCATCAGCTAGAATCCCTTACAAATGGAGCGCCTCATCACCATACTAATTGAAGGAAAAAATGGTCCGTGATTTAAATACCTATTGCTTCATCATTTCCCCNGTCTTCGGCTTCCATTTTGTCAGGCATGAAGTTGGTGATTAAACCCAATGCATAATTATTAGCAACAGAAGCGCCTCTGTCCCATCTTGCGGTTTCCTGGCCAGGTGCAAATGCTCGGCTCCACACTGAGCATGCCTGTCAGTCTTATGAACAATCCCAGCAGAATAAGTGACTGATTTTCTCTTTATAATCATGGAGGCACTTTACAGAAAATTGTCACACTAGACCTCTACTTTTGAATGGCATAATGAACATTTCAGTGTGGTGAGAAGTTTAGGCATTGAAAAGGGGTGTCACAGTTGGAACCAGGACACTAGTGTCCTTTATTGATGTACCTACCATGACTGCCTCCCACCATGCTGGCTTGTGTTGCTCCAAGTGCTGTGAAAGTGAGTAAAGGATTATGAAGCTGGGTGGGAGAGACCTGCTTACAAGGTCTAGCTTTGAATAGAGGTGAAATAGAAGCTTGTATGGGCCTGGAACTCTATGTACCAGAGGGGTGTTGNAGTGGAGAGCTGTGTTGTGGAGAAGGCTAGTGCCAGGAGTTAGAGAAAGGATACATTTTAAAAATGATCACAGATAGTAACAAATTAAGCCTGATTTACTACAGATTTGAGCTATTCAAATTTGTAGCATCAACTGGTGAACGTGTCTCCCAAGCTATCAAAGAGACTAGATTAGCATTTGAGTTTATGAAAGACCCTCTCAGAGTACTTCTCTCCCTCTTCCCTTGTTCTACAGCTGCAAGCATGGCTGCCTTCTCTTACTTATCCAGAAGCAGAAGCCCAGGGCTTTGGAAACTCTCATGTGCTTGAACTCAGTCCAGGTATCATCAGACACCAATAGGCTCCACTCGCATGTCCTGAGTCCTGGCCATCTGCCCAGAACTAGGATAGCACATCCCTTGATGAGGAATTGCCATTACAACTCCTTCCAAAGTTTTGTATTACCAGTAGTCATTTATGTTGATATTAAACTGAAATGCAGAATGTTTCTAAAACCCCACAATGGCTCGGTGGGAGCTTTCCCTGTGAGAGCTCCTCCCTCAGATCTGTGGTGATAGTAATGGATTGGAGGTCATATTCATGATCCACTATCAAGACATGTCATTTTTTTCCCTCAACTGTTAGATTTGAAAGTAGTTCTATATTCCCTAAAGATATGGAGGTACCTGCCATAAATTTACAAACAAGAAGCTACAGTAAACCACTGTCTTTTGTTACAGTTTAGGGATTTAAGTCCTTGACAATGCTACTGTAACTGAGTAGGCCAGAAGGATGTCTGTAAAGTAGCAGGCTGCTGCTGAGTGGTAGTACATGAAGCCTCTCAAATGAGAATGTAAATACATTAAGCTATGGATTTCTTTGCAATGTATAAGGTGATGTTTTTAATGTAGCATTTATATCATCCAGTCACTGGAAAACTGTCCCTGCAGTCACTGGAAAACTGTCTCTGTAGTCTCAAATTCAAAGGCCATGGGGTATAAAACACCAGAAAACGTAACTTGAAGGGGAAGAGTCCTCATTTCATGATACAATGGCTGGTGACCTTGACCAAGTCTCTCTACATGCCTGGTAACCATTGACAGTAGGAGAAATTATGGCTCTAGGACTTTTTAGCTGTGTTTAATGAGCACTGGGGAGGCCAGGGCAGACAGTAGGGTGCATGTGGCTGGTACCAGTGTACCAGAGAGGGAAAGGCAGGAAGGGGACTAGGAAGTTGTCAACACTCTGATGCTGGAGGGCTTGGTTTTTATTGAGTGTGATGGGAGCCGCCGAAGGGTTTGTGTAAAGCAGCAATATCACACTTTGCTTTTGAGAACGAGCAGCCCGCTTCAGTGTATATAATTGGGTACAGAAGGCAGATGGTGACTAATACAGGGTGACGGTTAACATTGGTTGTCAACTTGACAGGGTCTAGCATCTCCTAGACTAACCTCTGGCCACACCTGTGAGGGAGTTTCTGGACTGGGTTAACTGAGTGGGGGATGTCCACCTTAAATGTGGGTGGAATCATCCATGATCTAGTGTCCTGGACTGAGTGAAAAAGACAAAGTGAGCTGAGGAGCAATATCGTGCCGCTATACTTCCTGACTGTGGATATGTGACCATGGCTGGGTCCCTGCACAGCACACTGCAACAGAAACAAACTCTGCCTCCCTCAAGTTGCTTATTTTCAGGTATTTAATCCCAGTAAGGAGAAAAGTAGCTGATAGGCACATCTGCACATCCACACATCCACACATCCACACATCCACACATCCACACATCCATACATCCACACATCCATACATCCAACCATCTGGACCTTTGTAACCTCAAGACTGAATGATTGAAAGTGATCAAACTTTCTGCACATTGTGTCTGACCAAAGCTGGAGATGCTTGACCCTAAACATAGTTGCAGAGCTACAGATTGTCTCCATTGCCTTCAGCATGGTGTCTGTTACTGTGTTCAGTGTAGATTAGTACCAGATTTTGGCTGGTGAATCTACAGCTTTTACAGAATAAGCAGTCAATCTACGAATCAGTTCTGTTCAGAGTCCAGTGAAACATGTCCACAGTACGCTATTACACTGCCTTCTGTAGGGTTTGCAAGCTTCCTGCTGGAAAAAATAATCAATAAGCTACCTTTCTTTGATTTATTTTATAACATGGGTAGAACTCCACAGGGTATTATTTTCTTCTGTGTTTCCAAAGGCTGATGTACTGTTATGGAACTGGACTAACGAGTGACCTTCCCCGACTTGAAATGCAAGGGGAGGATACAGGCAGAGTTCTTCCTCTCCATCTTTTCAAAAATCTGTTTGGTCCAGCGTGCTGTTAAGGAAACCTTAAACTGATCTGAAAATAAGTTAAAACGTGTCACTCTAATCTCAATGTGTGTATAGCCATGCCATTTTGATCACTTTGTGCAAATGCCACTGAAATTGAGGACCAAGTGTTTACTGACAGCTTCCAGTGTATTTATTTGAAGGCCTTGTCAGAACACAGAACTTAGCAGCTTTTCCTACCACAGACTGCAATGCCCAGAGAGAGACCATGTATTTAAAAATAATGTAAACCTTTCAGGTTTGTAAGGACTTTCTGAGGGACACATATTGTTTCAGCTGAAACCAAAACAGAAATATAAACTGAAATGAAATCTAAAATTCCAAATTGTTAGGGAGATTTTAGTTGCTAATTCCAGACCTTCTCCTCAGTAAGCAGTCTTTAAGGACAGCTTCCTGGGATCTTTTAGTGACTGTCAAGGTATCACTTTTAAACTGGCCCCAAAGNTTTCTCATTTTGAGGTCAGGGTCATTAGACTAGGGTAAGTAATCCCTTTAAGATTGCAGGATCTCAGGAAGCAGCCGCTCCCGCTGGAAGCCATCAGCAAATAGAGAAACAGTCAGTTCATGGGTGATGTAGGTACAAATTAAAACGTATCTCATCAACTTTGTCTGGACTGGCAGGAGAAGCTGAGGGTAGAACTTCTTAAGCAACTTCAGGGTGTGTACAGTCACTGCCGTCCGAGGCCTCTTGATGGCTTGTTTCTTTCAGGGCTAATGTCTCTGGGACCAAACTATTTGTCTGCACTGTGGACAGGCCATGGTTGAGAATCAATGTCTCATCAGACTTGACTTTCGCTCCCACATTCACTAATTATTGTACTAATTAGCAAACTGTCACTTCTTCCCACTAAGGTCAGAGGAGACCTCAGCCTCCAGGCTGCAGTGGGCTGGGGCTAATCATCAGGTGCTTCCTGGTGATTATGACTTTTGTTTTCTTTATTGTAGCAGCANTATCACATTATCATAGTGAAGAGCATGCTATGTGGGTAGTGGCTTCTCTCTTCTTTCCCACTACTGTTTGTTATGTGTGTACTGGCTACTAGAATCTATCAGAAAATCTCGTCCTGAATTTTTGAATTTGTTATTGATTTTATCTTTGATTTCACAGTCTTAAATCGTTAGCCTTTTTCAATAAAATAAAAAAGTAAAGCATCTCTACCATACTTTCCCCTGTACATCTCCGTGATCTGTTCTTAGATGTCCATGACTTCTTACTATGCATTTTCCTTATTTGTCCAGAGCATCAGCTCTGTTCCAATGAGGAGATCCATTTCCCCTCTCCCCTCCTGACTCTGACGTGTCCCTTGTCTCCAAAGACTGAAACATTTGACTTAGAGGGAGCTGCCCAGAAATAGCTCAGAATATTCTGGAAAAGAAAGTGAATGGATAAAGTTTTCCTGAACAGTCATGGCAAGCCAATGACAGAGGCATCTCAGAAAAGGAAATGTGTGCTTGTAGCCAACCTTGCTGTCGGCCTATTCAAGATCCGTGTAACCCCCTCCTCTGCTAGCGAACTCACCCATCTTTCGTTATGTGCCCAGCTAAAATGTCCATCTTCTAAGACTCCTTCTAAGGGTCTTGGCTCTTTAATGACATCACTGAGCTGTAGCACAACCCGTGGTCTGGCAACCTTAGTATCACTCAGTGTGTGAGAGAAACAAAATTCTTAATTATTTAAGTTGCTGTGGGCCTAGAGGTTTTTTTCCTGCTGCTGAGAGCTGAATGCAGCCCCAGTACAGCTGAGTTATCTAATGACGTCAGCCACACTGACGTTCTAGGCAGAATATTCATCACAGAGTGGGTAGGGCTNTATTGCACATTACAGGGTGTCATCCTGATCCTCTACCCACTTGATGTCATTACTATCCTCCAGTTGGGACAAAAATGATGTCTGCAGATATTACCAGATGTCCTCTGGGAAGGGAGGGGAGCAAAGTTTCGCTGGTTCCCAGAGGCAGAGCCTGCAAAGGCACGGGTGAATGAATGGGTCTTCCTGTGCACTGAGTGGTCCAGGTGTGTGTGGGGGGGATGCTCCTGCTGAGTGTGAGGGGCAGCTTTTCATCTGCACNTCACAGCACTCTCTCTTAGTGTTTGTGCTCTGCTGTAGCATCCACAAGCCGATCAGATCACTGGCATTGTCTTTTGTCACTTACCGTTGCCTCTTCTTTTGGAATTTAGCATAACTCTCTTATATTTAAAATAAAAAAATTCAAAGATTCTTGCTTTACAACTCCAAAGGATACCTCTGTCTTCTTTGTATTTAATTATTTAGCTGTTGAAATTCAGTTTTAAACCACAAGAAATTGCTTGTATGAATAAAATTTTTCATTCATTAATATCCAAAAGTGTCAACAGCATAAATTAACATCGAATACTATTGTCTATAAGAAATTAATTATACCTTGATTCATTTCTTAATCAATGTTTTAAATTCTCTCTTTTTATTATTAATAAAAAAGACAATTTATCAGGTCATATAAACAGGAGAGAGATGACAAGGTTTTACCAGTATGGCTGAGCTCACATGTGTATATTGGTTGCAACTGGGGCCCTGGGGGGAGATGCAGCCCTGTATTAGCTTGGAGCAGAGCACAGGCTAGAGGAGACCTCGGCCCCAGCCAGGTTGGCAGGCTAGGTTCTAGAAAGCCCTTATGGTTTTAATGACAGAAAATGGCCTATTCTCAGCCTCACAAAGATAACACTTGCAGTCAGAGCTGGCCTCTGCCCACACTTAATAAAGCGTACCATCTGCTGCCTCTCAATTTAACA
>LZPO01027599.1:0-16227 GCA_001675575.1 Neotoma lepida
CTCTAATGTTTCTAAGAAGCTTATTCCTTGAAGGTACAAATAAAGCTCACCTTTTAAATACCAGAGTTATATTTCAGACTTAGCAACTGTATAACCAGCTCCCTATTAGTAAATTCATATTGTTACTGATTTTTTGCTACTAAAACCATTGCTAAGAATGGCAATACATATATGATTTTGTAGGGATATTGGTAGAATATAGTTGATATGGTATTCTGTTGCATTGCTTTATTGAAGTTTTTATATGTAGTTTCCTGTTCATACACATCTGGTTCTTTAGTTAGCCCTTTTGAACTTCCCTCTTTCAGCTTTCTACCCATCTTCTATCCCTACCCACAGGCACATGGCCACCCACTCGGCCCAGAAACCCCACCAGTGCATGTACTGTGACAAGATGTTTCACCGAAAGGACCATCTGCGGAACCACTTGCAGACCCACGACCCCAACAAGGAGGCTCTCCACTGCTCTGAGTGCGGTAAGAATTACAATACAAAGCTGGGTTACCGCCGCCACCTGGCCATGCATGCTGCCAGCAGTGGTGATCTCAGCTGCAAGGTGTGCCTGCAGACCTTTGAGAGTACCCAGGCCCTATTGGAGCACCTGAAGGCTCACTCACGCCGGGTAGCAGGAGGTGCCAAGGAGAAGAAGCACCCCTGTGACCACTGTGACCGGCGGTTCTATACTCGGAAGGATGTTCGACGGCACCTAGTGGTGCACACTGGTCGTAAAGACTTCCTGTGCCAGTACTGTGCCCAGAGGTTTGGCCGAAAGGATCACCTGACACGGCATGTCAAGAAGAGCCACTCACAGGAGCTGCTCAAGATCAAGACAGAGCCAGTAGATATGTTAGGCTTACTCAGCTGCAGCTCCGCAGTCAGTGTAAAGGAAGAGCTGAGCCCTGTGCTCTGCATGGCCTCTCGGGACGTGATGGGAGCCAAGGCCTTCCCTGGCATGTTGCCCATGGGTATGTATGGTGCCCACATCCCTACTATGCCCAGTGCGGGCGTGCCACACTCCCTGGTGCACAACACGCTGCCCATGGGTATGAGTTACCCTCTGGAATCTTCTCCTATCTCCTCCTCAGCTCAGCTCCCTCCAAAATACCAGCTTGGATCTACCTCATACTTGCCTGACAAACTGCCCAAAGTGGAGGTGGATAGTTTTCTGGCAGAGCTTCCTGGAAGCCTGTCTCTCTCATCAGCTGAACCCCAGCCCGCCTCACCTCAGCCGGCGGCAGCTGCAGCCCTCCTAGATGAAGCCCTGCTCACCAAGAGTCCCGCCAACCTCTCTGAGGCCCTCTGCGCTGCTAATATGGACTTCTCTCACTTACTGGGCTTTCTTCCACTCAACCTACCCCCATGTAACCCTCCAGGGGCCACAGGAGGCTTGGTCATGGGCTACTCCCAAGCTGAGGCACAGCCTCTGCTCACCACTCTGCAAGCTCAGCCTCAAGATTCCCCTGGAGCTGGGGGACCTCTGAACTTTGGGCCTCTGCACTCCTTGCCTCCTGTCTTCACCTCTGGCCTGAGTACTACCACCCTGCCTCGTTTTCACCAAGCATTCCAGTAGCCCCCACGGAGGTCCCCCACTCAGTCATTTGGTTCTGCAAGGGAGCCTAAGTACCCACCCCATCCACCTCCCCCATGAAGGCAGCTGAGCTTTCAGAGCTGGGTTCAAAAAGAAAATTCCAGTGTCTATATGGAGCACTTGGTTTAGGGGTTCAGGCTCCAGGATCAATCTAGAGGGATCCTTGAACCCAGCCCCATGAACAATCTATCATAGGACTTTCAGGTATTTTTACTTTTATTTTTTGATCTGAACTGGGAGCTATTTTTAGCCCTCTGCCTCTCCAAAGCGTCAGAACCACCTTCAGTCTGGAGAAGGGGAAGCCTCTTGGAGACAGAGGGTTTCACCTTGTATGACCTCAAGAGAAATAGCTTAAGAAGCCCGCCTTCTGGTCCCAGCCTGCAGACCCTCCAGCAGTTGGTTGTTGAGTCCCTGGTGTGGAAGGTCTCTTGACTATTACCTGCTTCCAGCTACCAGGCAGGAAAGAGGGCCTCTATTCTCAGCAATCCCATCCCTACTCTACCAGCAGCTCTATTTCAGTCAGTGTTGTCCAGCAACGGTACCGTTTACACATTCTCCTCAGACACACCATTTCACCTCCCTTGCCACACTGTTAGCCTTAGAGTAATTGCAGTGAACACTGTTTACACACCGTGAATCCATTCCCACCAGTCCATTTCAGTTGCCACCAGCCTGAACCACTCGGTACCTGGTGTTAACTGGAGCCCTGTTTACAAGGCGGAGTCGGGTCTTGCTGACTTCTCTTCACTTGAGGTCACATTTTTCCCCTGTGGGGAAATAAACTGACTTTGGACTGCTTCAGTTTCTGCCATCTTCCATGACTGCTTCTATTCCTGCCTTCCATGGCAGTGTCCACAGGAGATAGGCAAGAAGATTGGAGCAGCTTTCTCACAGGTCTGCAATTTTGTTTTTCTCCAAGTACATCATGACACCTTCGTCCTCCTGAACTGGAGAGGGGAAGAAATGAAAGGCACCAATATCTACCATTTCCCCAATCCCTAGCCCCACCCTGGACATCATGAGCTGTTGTTATTTGTCTTGGAAAGGGGGGTTCTGGGCTCTGGGCTGGATAGCAGAGAAGAGGGAATGCGCCCTTCGTTTGTTTCCTCCTGCTTGTCCTTCCAGGACGTAATGGAACTGTCAGAAAAGTTTCTAGAAAGTTAGGATTGGGCAGATAGTTGAGTCCTAACCTATCAAATCATTGTTGCCTCTCATACCAAAATGTTCTTACCTACAGTGTCCCTTCTGCCTTCCCTGCTTTGCAGTCCCCATGGACTCTGGGCACTGTGCATTGTCTTCTTTGCTCTCCGTCGAGGACCTCCCACCTGTCATGGTCCCCTCAGTTGCCCCTAGTATCTAGCAATGTTTCTTGAAAGAAGTTGTTAGTTCTTCTGCTGACTTGGGGCTCCCTGCCATAGACAGCACAGCCGAATCCCTAACCCCATCATCTCGGTTCTGTATGGGCTTTCCCATGCATGGAAGGGAGGCAGCTCGGGGACCACCATTGTGGGACCTTTTGAGACACCTCTCTGATTCAGAAACACACTTCTACCTCTTTACTGTTAACTCCTACAGATGTAGCCAGCAGCCTGGGCACTTCTTTTAGTGGTGCCTTTTGCTGGCTTCTCCACTAGGGTTTCAGGACAGACTACCTAGGAACTGCCTCAATCTCCCACCAGTTCTTCCTTGCCCCCTCCCTTCTGTCTAGATTCACTTCAGTTTATCATTGGGAACTGTGCAGGTCCAAGACCTGGACTCCTGCTTCAGCCCAGGCCAGTACTCCTTGTTTGAGGTGAAAGCCTTCAGATTTAACTCCCTGGCCCTTGTTTGGAAGCAGTGTGGAGTGAATAAGATGTTTTGATTTAAGCAAGGTAGCTTGGAATACCTTTTTAAAAAAAAAACAAAAGNAAACTGGATATAAATATGTCTGACAGGATTGGAATCAGACTAGGTGATTTGCTTCTAAAGATTAGTTTCAGTGAGTCCCAGGGACTAATTAAGGTTTATTTTTAAAAGCGTCTACCTTGGTACGCAACCATCTCCTGCATGCTATGCATGTTGTTGGGACTCGTATTACAGGAAATGGCGTGTGAGAATCCAGGTGGAACTCGCTGATGCCATTTTCCTTGTGTTTGGTCTTCACGAGACCCAGGCCCCTTTCTCCCTTTGCCTACCACCTCCCTATTGCCTCATTTTCAGAAGCCAGTAGCCTCCAGCCACAGAGTATAGTGCACTGGGCTGTTTGAGGAGACCTGTCCTCCTGAGCTTGTCCCTCGGTGTTCATAGGACAGCAGAGCACCTATTGTAAATCTTGTGACTGGGGCCTTGTTCCCACCCCCAGTCTTTTCTCTTTGCCTTTTCTCATCCAGCCTCTCTGTTTCTCGACTTTTCTCATTGTCCTCACTCTAAGGAATTTTCCTGTCACTGTGAACTTTGCTGGTTATCTGCCTTCACTTTTTTGGACCACAAACCACCCTGCAGTTTCTTAAACTTTTCCCCAACCTACCACCCAAAAGAGCCTTTTGGCCAGTTGTTAAAAGGATAAGAATAATTTATTCTGTACTCGGTGCCCAAACTCATTTAAGTACCCCTTATGAGGCCAAGAGAGCCAGAGGGGCATCTGCCCAGGACAGGAGCCATGACATGTGGCACAGACCAATCAGGGACCAGAAAAGAATGATGTCCCCTTTCCTTGTCTCGTACTCTATCTAAGCCTGTCAGCAATGCACTGACGGCACAGGGGACAAGCGCCCCTCAGCCTGCACAGCAGCTTATCAGAGTTGAGGACTGTCCTGGGGCCAGGGACTAGCATGCCCAGGTGTCGGCTCAGAGGATCCTAGCACCGTCTTAAACAGGTGGGAGGCAGGGAAGGGTGCACCAGTGCGTCTCTCCCCGACTTTACATGGTGTTTTGTTAATGCAAATCTGGGGAAGCAGGTGTGATTGCTTTTTTGTTCGTAGATATTGTCCTAAGTTGAAATCTCCCAAAACCTCCCTTAATAGCCTTTAAGTTTCCCCTTCCCTTTTTGGTAGCTATTTTCCCCACCCCTTCTCCATGATTTAAAAAAAAAAAGAACAGGTTGTATTATACAGGATCAATATTTTGCTTTTTAACAAGGATATTTATGTAATAAGAAACTTTGCCTTAGGCAGGTGTTGGCCAGAAAAGTCCAGATTTCTCTGGGACCTCACCCTGGCCTCTCCTGGAGCTCTGAACCTGCTGTGGAAGGAAGTGGCTGTGACTTTGACCACTGGAGAGTGGGGTCTGTGGTGTGGAAAGGGTGTTCACTGTGTAGTCTTGGACTGTGTGGAGTTGTTCCTATCAACTGGCTTCAGGTGTTGCCTGGCGTCATCTGCCAGTTCTCCCATGCGCAACCTCTGCGTGTCTGGCACTAGAATTCCTGAACACTACTTCACACCCTTCTCTCACTCCCAGTTGGTTGAAGCTTTGGAGCCACTCTTTCTTAATGCCAGATTATTTAAAGNAAGAAAATTACAAGACAAAAACCTTCTAGCACTTTGTAAACACAGTGAATAACCTCTTGGAGTATTTTTGGCTTTATATAAAACAAGGTTTTTAATTGTAAAATATAAGTGCCATTAGAAAATGCACAGGGCATATCTTTGTTAAAGTAGATTTTTCAATGTTTTACAGAATTAATTTTCAAAAAAAGTTTTTATAATGAAGTTGTTTATTAAAAACTTCTGAATGATGTGCTTTGCAGTTTCAAACCTGTTTATTGGGGAAGGGTTGGAGTGAGCCTAAGATTGTGAAGAATGGGAATCTGGAGGCTTCTTTAGCATCCAAGGGGATGCTGGTGAGGGTAGGGCAAACAGTGGATCTTAACTGAATGTCTTTGAGGTAAGTGGCTTCATTGTATCAGCTCATATTGGATGTTACATAACTGAAATGTCAGAGGTAGTTCAATCTAAACATTTGTTTTGATGCAGAGGCTCAAACATGTTCAGTCACAGCATTCCTAATTCTCTGGCCCTCTTGTGCAGCTGTGATTGTCCTCAGGCCCACAATTGNACAAAAGCTCACCTTTGGTATCTTGGAGTTGATGGTGATTCTAGATGTCTTCATGAAGTTCTGACAGGAAGAGAACCCTTTTTAGGCTCCCCAAGGTGCACACATTTTGACAGCTAGGACCCAGCTTTACATACCCATGCTCAAACACCGTGTTTAGATAGTGCTTCCAGGCTGAGGTGGGCTCACCTGACACTGTTGCTTGCCCTGTCTCTTAACAGATTGTCATCACCATCCCTGGCCCCACCCCTTGCACTGAGATCTTCCATCTAGGGGATTGGAGCCAGTGTCCAAAGCCAAACAGTTACTTGGAGTCTAGCCCAAGACGCTATGGGGGCAGGAAGAATCAATGTGCAGGTGTTTGGTACACAGAGGCAGAAGGCCTCTCCCTTGACAAGTATCCACTGCTCACCCCAGTGGGTCAGAAACTTAGCTAGGACCCCTAGGGATTCAATCTAGGAGAGGTCAAGGGCAGGGGGTTCTCAACCTGTGGGTTGAACAACCCTTTCACAGGGGTTGCATATCAGATATCCTGCATATCAGCTATTTACATTATGATTCATACAGTAGCAAGATTACTAAAGGATCCCAGCATTAGGAAGGTTGGGAACCACTGGACTAGGGGGTTCAGATGAAGGAGCTGTGGTGTCCTTTGACAGGACGAGGCTGAGGCTTTCTGGAGGATGTTGTGGGGACATCTAGGCAGAGATGGAGGCGTTTGGTGTACTGACCTCCATAGTTTGGGAGCTGAGGTCACAGGAATGCAGCCACACTTGAAGGATTGTTCCACCCAGGCCCTGCACTGAATCCCTCTGTTTTTAAGCAACTGGGTCCCTGTCCTAGTTTGCTTTCTGTTGCTTTGATCAAACAGTGACCAAAAACAGCTTGGGGGTGAGAGGGTTTATTTCATCATATAGGTTACAGTCCATCATTGGGAGTTAGAGTAAGAATTCAAATGGCAGGAACTGAGAGACCATGCACGACTTGGTCCTGGAAATAGATTTCCTTGAAGACTGGAGATGAGGGAATCAAAATGAAGAAAGGAGAGACATGTATGAAAAGCTGGGATTAGGTTGGTGTTCCCTCTTAGGGAGCCAAACCAGCTGCAGCAATTGGAACCTCATGCTTTTATTTATGTATAGCATGAGAAGGAAGGGTTAGCTAGTCTTGGTAGGAGGTCTCTGGGCGAGCAGTCTCGCGTCTCAAGCTGTGAATGTCTGGGAGGAGGAAGCTGAAGTTGATGCTTTCTGAACTTTGTCAGCATTCCCACACAGGACCAGAGGAAGGCTTTGCCAATTCCTGTGGGTGTGAGGCATTTATAACATTCACTCAAGGCTTCCTCTGCTCCCCAGTGTTCAGCCACCTTTCTTACACAGCCCAGGCCTACCTGATTAGGGATGATACCGCCAATGATGGGCTGTGTCATCCACATCTATTAGTGATCAAGNAAGTGTTCAACAGATATGCCCACAGGCCAATATGTTGGGGGCAGCTCCTCACTTGAAGATCTCTTTTCCCAAGTGTGTCAAGTTGATGACCAAGATTAGCTATCACAGTCTTATGTAGCCCTAACTGGCCTGGAACTCAGTATGTAGAGCAGTGTGGCCTCAAACTCATGTCACTGCCTCTGCCTCCTGAGTGTAGTGCACCTTGTTTGGCCCTTTTTTGTTGTTTTGTTTGAGTCAAGACCTCAATTTGTATGTACCCATCCCCAACCCCCTTGGGTTTTTGAGGCAGGGTTTCTCTCTGTAGCCCTGGCTGCCCTGGACCAGGCTTGCCTCATACTCAGAGACTCATCTGCCTCTGCCTCTGCCTCTGTAGAGGTTAAAGGCATGAGTCACCACTGCCCAGCATGTATGTATCCTTTAAAATCTACCTCTATGAAATGGCTGGCACTGAGCAAAGGGGCAGCCTTGAGCCTGGGCGGTGTGAAGCAAGGTCCACTTGATTTCAGCCAACAATAGCCCAGGAGGATCCGCTCCTGTGGGAACCAGGCTAGTGAAGATTACTTCCTGGTTTGCAGCAATTGAAGATCTTTCCTGGCCTTCGATCTTTCTAGTGCCTTCCTTTCCAGCAGCTTGGTTGCCTGACAATTATGCTTATCTTTAGTTCCCAGTTTGAATCTGGCAGCTCTCTGCCTGTGCCAGCATCCTGTGCAAGGCTGCAAGTCCTAGCTCTAAAGCTGAAAAGAGCTCGGCAAGGGAAACAGTCTTCCCCTGCGTGATGGATGGAAGGATCAGGCCCATCCCCTGATGCCTGCTCCAGCTGCCCTTTTCCCTAGTCCACACCAGCCCTGCATTTCATCACCTGCCCTACTAACCTGGAACCAGTTCTGGTTGGCACGGGTGGTCTTCCCCATCCCCCGCAGTGGAGGGACCCTAGCAAGTCACATCCGGCAAGGGGGTGCAAGGGGCGGAGCTTGCCCCAGAGAAGAGACCCCGCCTGCCGCNTCCCACTGCGGCAGCAGACCACTGTTCTGCGGGTGCTTTCCGGGTNTCTCCATCCAGAGACTCAGCAGGAGATGGCGGGAGAGGGAATTGGGGTTCTGGAGCCAGCTGCACACCCACCGCCCGGGCAAGAACAGGACGAGCGTCTGGCCCCGGCGTCCAGCGCCCTCGGAACCGGGTTACACGGGCCCTCCGACCTCGCAACCAGCGCCGGGACCACACTGCCTGCCCCAGAAAACAGTGGAGAGGCCCCCACCTGCAGCGTTCTGAACCCGGAGGGCTGTATGCAGGACTGGGGGACTCAGGTGGGGACCGGAGGGAAGGCCGAGGAAGTGACGACTGAGGGGGGCTCCGAGGCCCAGGCGAGCCTAAGGCCTTTGGACCTAGGGGCCCTCATCGTGGACCCGCTGGAGGCCATCCAGTGGGAGCTAGGGGCCATGAGTGCCCAGACTGACGGGGCCTACCTCCGGCTGGAGCGCAGGTTTGGGAGGATGCGCCGACTACACCTAGCCCGCAGGAGCTTCATCATCCAAAACATTCCGGGTTTTTGGGTCACTGCCTTCCTGAACCACCCACAGCTATCAACCATGATCAGCCCTAGGGATGAAGACATGCTTGGCTACCTGATGAATTTGGAGGTGAGGGAGCTCAGACACACCAGAACAGGTTGCAAGTTCAAGTTCCTGTTTGGGAGCAACCCCTACTTCAGAAATGAGATGATAGTGAAGGAGTATGAGTGCAGGTCNTCAGGCTGGGTGGTGTCCATCGCTACTCGCATCCGCTGGCACCGAGGCCAGGAAGCCCCAGCCTTGGTGCACAGGAACCGGGATACCATGCGAAGCTTCTTCAGCTGGTTTTCACAGCATAGCCTCCCAGAAGCTGACAGAATAGCCCAGATAATTAAAGATGACCTGTGGCCCAACCCTTTGCAATACTACTTACTGGGGCAAAGGCCCTGCAGAGCTAGACCAGGTTTTGCAAGGTGGTCACCAGAGGCTCTACCTAGGCCCTATGGGTTCCAGTCTGGCTAAGTCCTACTCAAATACATGGTGCCTACATAGGATTCCTCTGCCTGTGAACCTACCTATGTTCAGACCAGAGCTCTTCTGTCTGCTTTCCCTCCTATGAATTTTGATTCTTCAGCATGTTTGGTGGACTCAGGGCCAAGGTTGTGACTTTCATGCTGTTCTGTGTCAACATCATGTGATTCTCATCTGCCACTGCACTTGTAGTGGGCANCCAATGCTATGGACTCATACTGCCATTGTGTGCGTGGCCTGGGTCCACCTGTAAAACATGGCCTTTCTACTCGACACCATTACCTACAAGGCTTCACAAGGACCAATGCCTGTTTGAGGACTAGTGCTTCAAAGCTACAATATCCTGGCCTTCACAACTGTGCTGACTGTCCCAAGATGAGGCTCATCACCTAAGATGAAGTGGGTACATTTGGTCCTGGCGGTCAACCAGACTTGGATATCCCATGGCTCCAGGACCACAGAGCAGTTCCTACCCACTGGACTGTTGGGCGTCTGCAACCTGGGCAGCCAGATGATCAGACATGGGTGAGGCCTAGCCTGAAGCAGTGGCCAGTGCATTGTTTGTGATCATCCCTGCTCTCCTTATCCTGTGTGCCCCTCTCATAGACTGCTGTTGGCTTGTGAAGCCCCGTGCTGTGCCCCACCCATGCCTGACCATAGCCTTTTTAAGGAGTTTTGCCCAGTCCACCATCATCCCTGTTGCCTGCTCTCAGGTCTGTAAGGGTCACCTGTCAGTGTGGTGAGAGCTCCTAATTCCAGAGATTGCACCAGGCTGGAATACCTGGGCAAGGTAGGAGCAAGGCTGGGAATCCTTCCAGAAGCCAGACCCTTCCTCAGCTCTTCCTACACCTGCCTGTTTGTCAGCTGCCAGGCTNTGGGTGCTGGAGAGGGGCCTTCTGGCCATGTGGCCTGTTGACACTGGCATAGATCTCACATGGTTTTTAATGGGACAACTCTGAAATGAATAACTGAAGAAGCAGTTTTTTTCCAAATAGCTAAGGAGACATTTTCTTGAATTTGCCTGTGTCCAGAGAGGGAGACTGTCTTATGAACTGCCAGTGCTCTGTGCCCCCTTGCTCCTTGCAAGGCTTAGAATAGTCAGAGTGTGCAGTACAGGGCTGCGGCAGGGACAGCTAATCACTTCATTTTACACTGTGTCCTTTTAAAGAAACTTTAGTCTCCCCTCCTCCTCCGCCCCCACCCCTTGTGGGTTTATAGATAAAAAAGGCTATAACTGCCCTGCCCTGCCCCTGAGTCCCTCCGGGTTGTCTCTATCTCATGAAAGGCCTTACTTTCTGCTCTCTAGGACCTGGAGACATAAATTAATGGGGATGGAGAACCCTCAGCCTTTGCTAGCTAGCTTGCTTTCTTTTCTTTTTTCTTTCCTTCCTTCCTTTCCTTCAATTTACCAATATATTCTATAATAGAAGAGAAATATTATGCTGTCACTTTTTGGCTGTTTTCTGTCCAGTTATGAGATTGTATGGGCAGAAAGTTAATGTGGTTTTCATTTTGCACCTCTTGAGTAAGACCCAGGCATCTCCTTCTCTGTTCCTACTGGAAAACTGAGCTGTACAGGCTTGCTTGTGTTTAGCTGAGGACATTTCTAAGATGGCCACTGTAAATGTGCTCTGTACCGCTTGGACATTTGTGACTAGTCATGGTTGTTATCGAGTTGTGGCCTGGTGTTATAATTACATCTTACAGATACAGTTTGAATCTGATGATTCTGTAAGACTTAATGCTTAATGGGCATTGTTGTTGTGTTCTGTGAGAATAACCCCCAGAAGGAACCTGGAATGGATGGTCTTCTGGGTCCCGCAGGTCATATTGCAACTGACATCTTTGTTTCCAAATGGAGAAATGTTCCCAGATGACTTTGTGTATTCCAAAGAGGATTTGTGGCACTTTATCTCCAACAATAACGATAAACAATAAAAACCTTTCAATCTGGGGGAAATTAGACCATGTTCTTCCCTCTTCTAAAAGCCTCTATTCACTAACAGGCAAACACATGAACTTCCCAACCCTTATCACGGCTGTCCAAGCCCTTTGCTGACCCTTGTGGCCCCTCCACCACCTCCCTCAGCTCATTGGTTTCTCCCCGTCCCCGACACACACATACACACACACACACCTTGTCGCTCCTGAGAAACTTAACACGTGCTCCAGCTTCAGGATTTTGCACTCGATTTTCCCTCTTTCTGGAATTTTTCTTCAGATACAGGTCTGGTTCCTTCCATTTATTCAAGTCTCAAAAACCCTCTCTTTGAAAGCCTTCCCTGCACCCACCTTGGGGATATTCTCTTTATTACATGTAACTCTACAATGATGTTTTCCTGCCTTCTTTCTTCCCTCGCTCCCATGAATCAGGAGACGAGGGACCCATCTGTCTGCTGTTTTGCTCACATGGTTCACTGTCCAACATCCCCATTATCAGCATGAATGAGTGACCTTATCNGAGTGTGCTGGAGTGCTGTGTGAGCTTCTGACAAGATAAAAAACAAGGCATGGCTCCTGCCCAAAGGACTGCAGTTGGGTGGAGAGGGGCGGGGTGATGAAGCTGACTATACACTTGTCATCCCACTGGAACACATATGCAAGTGAAAAGAGTCACTCCTCGAAATCACCAGGACAAGAGGCCACATGGTACACAATGCTCACTCCANGGAGAGAACCTAATTCAGTCCAGCATGGCTAGCAGTTCACCCCAGCTGAAGGTGATGGGAGGTGGGAGACTTCTCTAGTATAGGGATTCTGGAGACGGCCTGTTTGTTTGAGGCAGTGTCTCATTATGTAGCCCTGGCTTGCGTAGAACTGGTTAATTTAGACCAGACTGGCCTCTGCCTCCCAAGTGCTGAATTAAAGGTGTGTACCACCACCATGCCTGGCCTGGAGGTGGCCTTTGAGGAGTAGACAGAAGTTTAAGTAGAAGTCTGGCTGGGGATGTAGCTCAGTGAGAGCCCTTAGGAACCTACTTGTATGAGGCGCTGGTTCCATCCCAGCTATGCAAATAAATACAAATAAAGAGTCTGGAGAAGGGACTTTCTGGCAGGGCAAACAGCGTAAGTGTACAGACACTGATGTATGGAAATGCAGTGTGTTGAACACAACTGCCTGCTGGAGATGTGTAGGGCTGGGTGGAATGCCAGGTGGAAGCTTTAGTCTGTGGATAACAGTGAGGAGTGTCAGGTGTGGCTTGGAGGAGGTGTGGCTCACAGGGCAGCTAAGAAGCAAGGAGAGGACAGTGCCACTCCAGATCCCCAGTCTTTTCCGTTGGCCTTATTTGCCTTTCCAGCCTGCAGCTCTTCTCGGAAGCCTCCATGATCCCCACAGCAATCTTTTTTTTTTTTTCCTTTCCCAAGACAAGGTTTCTCTGTGTAGTCCTGGCTGTCCTGGAACTTAAGCTGTAGACCAGGCTGGCCTCAAACTCAGGGGGATCCGCCTGCCTCTGCCTCCCAAGTGCTGGGATTAAAGGTGTGCGCCACCACCACCTGGCGACTCCCACAGCAATCCTACCACCTCCCAAGTACAACATAAACGTTGGCACTAGCAGCTGGGTGGCTTCTACCATCTGGGTTTCTCTTTATGCCCTAAATGTGTCCTTGCTGTTTGCAAGGAAATCAGACGGAAGCATTGTAGGGACTGTCACACCATGGGATCTGCCTGATTTGTGCCTGCTGGTTGTCAGGCATACTCTGGCTCCTGCCTAATTTTGGGTTTAGCAGCCTTGTGCCCCAGTTCCTGGGCAGTGGCACTAAACTGAAACAGGTGCTTTACCTATTACACAGTCTGTGCCAGGCTCAGCCACATGCCCTGCCCTTTTGGAGCATAAGCCTTGCCCACAGAACTCTTGCTTCTAGCATGTTTGTTTACCCACACATCTTAACACCCTCTCTCTGTTCAGGTCCTTGCCGTGTCTTGGGAGTTTACATGGCTACAGCATCTAGAGTGGCTTTCTGTACCTGTGTCAGCCCATGTCCTTCTGTTCCAAATCCTCCTGGGGTTCAGATCTTACGTGACAAAAGCAGACTGGCTCTGCACAGCCCTCAAGACCCTTAAGACCTGACCTTGGCTCACCCCTCCTTCAGATAGCCTTTCAGCCACACCTGTCTCCAAACCTGAGCTTTGCCATGTCTTGCTTCCTGTTTCCTCTGCTTGGAACCTTCTCCAGATATCTACACGGCTGGTTTATTGCTGCACTAGGTTTCCCCGCACCAGTGTGCACATTTGAAAAAGCGTTAGTGAAGCCTTTTTGGAAGTCACCATGTAGTACCCCCTTCCACTGGCTGGGGTCTTCTTTGGAGGTTTACACCACCTAAGGCTCTACTGCATTTTTTTTTTTCTGTTTGTTTGCTTTTTTAAAAAATTGAGACAGGGTTTCTCTGTGTAGCCCTGGCTGTCCTGGAACTCCCTTTGCAGACCAGGCCGGCCTCTGCTTCCTGGGTGCTGGGATTAAAGGAGTACACCACCATCAGCCTACCACTACAGCACATTGTTAAACAGCTGCTTCCCTGGGGCTTCTTCACTGCTGTCTCCCCTCATCTGGAGTAAATCAGGCTCTCGCAGTTGGGAACTCAGTCATTCTATATGGAGGGGCTTCCAGGTGGGCAAAGAAAAACTACATCACCTTGGCCAGAGGACTGCAGACAAGGCATGGGGCCACTGAAGGCACTTCAGGGCTTAAGTCTCTTCAGGGATAGGAACTCTCCAGGCAGCCTAGGAACGGGAACAATAAATGCCCCTTCCCAACCCCTCCTGCAGAGATGGCTGTGAGCTTATAGGTTTCAAAGCATGAGGAAAGAGGCCAGAAGGAGCAGGAGCCTCTGCTCCGGTGTGGAGAGCAGACTGAGCCTAGTTTTTCTCACCTCCTCTCGGTGTCTACCCTGTTTTTTGGCCTAGAAATAAAACTCTGGACAAGTTACTTTCAATCTGAGAAAAACCTGCCCCTAAACTATGGCAATTGCACATAATCAGCAACTGCCTTGATTATAGCTCAAAGGACTTTGGTATTTTTCTTCAAGGATACTATTTCAGCACAAAAATTCAAGGAAGTACCATGTCAGCTTGCCCCTTGCTCAGCAGCAGAACTATTGATTGGAGTCTGAATGTGGACTCCCCACCCATGGCCCCACCAGAGTTGACTCAAGTGTGGGGTGATGGTGCAGAGCTGTGGGGTATGGGGGCTATAGGGTATGGTAGGGTGCTATGGGGTATGGGAACCATGGGGTAGTAGTGGGAAGCTACGGGGTGTGGGAGCCTTGGGGTATGGTGGGGTGCTATGGGGTGTTGGGAGCCTTGGGGTGGTGGTGGGGTGCTATAGGGTGTGGGAGCCTTGGGGTAGTAGTGTAAGATGTGGGGTGGTGGTAAGCTGTGGTCCAATGGNCACCCATGGCCCCACCAGAGTTGACTCAAGTGTGGGGTGATGGTGCAGAGCTGTGGGGTATGGGGGCTATAGGGTATGGTAGGGTGCTATGGGGTGTGGGAGCCTTGGGGTGGTGGTGGGGTGTTATTGGGTGTGGGAGCCATGGGGTAGTAGTGGGAAGCTACGGGGTGTGGGAGCCTTGGGGTGGTGGTGGGGTGCTATAGGGTGTGGGAGCCTTGGGGTAGTAGTGTAAGATGTGGGGTGGTGGTAAGCTGTGGTCCAATGGGCACCAGCTGGGAGGCCCTTCCTGCCCTCCATCATTCCCTACTATGTGTCCTTGGGTATCTTTTCACAGCCCTCAGCCAATTTCCTACCCCAAGGGAGAATAGGGAATTCCTTAGTGGGAAGACAGTGTCTCTCAATCTGTGGGTCATGACCCCTGACCTTTTCACAGGGGTCACCTAAGACTATTGGAAAACACAGATATTTACATTGTAATTCATAACAGTAGCAAAATTACAGTTATGAAGTAGCAACTAAAATTATTTTATGGGTGGGGGTCACCACAACATGAGGAACTGTATTAAAGGGTTGGTCGCAGCATTAAGGTTGAGAACCACTGATTTAGAGGGTCCCTTCTCCACATGCACCTCCAACCTTCCAAGAGACTGACTCAGTGACAATGCTTTTGGAGGCATCTAGCAGGTCTAATTGACTCACACAGTAGGCTTTTTCCTTATGTGAGTCTGCTTAGGTTAAGACAGGCTTGGGGTTATTTATCAGCTCACTGATGTCTTCAAGGACTGGGACCTTGTCCTATCTGCCATCCTTCATGCTGGTTTCGCTCTCAGATTGGGGCCAAGGCAGTAGCTCCAAGGGTCACACTGGAATATATCGGTAACTACCCCGATTCTGTTCCAAAGGGAGATAGCCCTTTCCAGGGGCCTCTGTGCTTTCCTGTAGCTTGCTGGCTAGAACTGGGTCCCGCTCNAGAGTCTGTTACTGACAGAGGGGAGAGGCATTGCAAATTGCTCAAAGTAAGCATGGGAGGTGGCTATCTGCAGTGGCTACAATTTAGTCCTTCCTGGGACCCTTCAGGGAGCAGTGGTGGCCCTCAGGGCTACAGGGTACTGACTTCAAACTAAGCAAGCAAGTAGTGCTTTTATTGTTGTTGTTGTTGTTTTTTGGTTTTTAGAGACAGGGTTTCTCTGTATAACAGTCCTGGCTGTCCTGAAACTCAATTTTCAGACCAGGCTGGCTTTGAACTCACTGAGATCCGCCTGCCTCTGCTTCCCAAGTGCTGGAATTAGAGGTGTATGCCACCACTGCTTGGCGCCTTTTTTAATGTAAAGGTTTTACGTGCATGAGTGTCTTGCTTTCATGTATGTATGTGCACCTTGTGCATTCTTGGTGCCCACAGAGATTAGAAGGGGTTCCAAACCCCAGGAACTGGAGTTGCAGATGAGCAACTAGGAACAGAACCTGGACCCTCTGCAAGAACAGCCAGGAAGAAATAACTGATTGTCTGCCATGTAGAGGACTCTCACTATCTCATATGCAGTCCTTCAGAGTCCCTGTGGTCTTTAGATGAAAAGGTAACTTCAGAGATTTGTCTCATGTCAAGGCAGGAACAGGTTATCTGCCTAGTTCACACTACCAGAAAAGAGCCAAACAGGAGCTGGTGAAATGGCTCAATGGGCCTGGTCTACAGAGTGAGTTCCAGGACAGCCAGGGCTGTTACACAGAGAAACCCTCTCC